>JANHFJ010002813.1:375555-389145 GCA_032468195.1 Cerberus rynchops
ATAAATAAATAAATAAATAAATAAATAAATAAATAAATAAATAAATAAATAAATAAATAAATAAATAAATAAAATGATTGATGATATAGCATGTATGATAATCCACTCACGATGACATTGACTGTGCTACTGAAGAAGAGACACAGATGTTTTGGAATATTAATGATATTTATGACATGGTTGGATTAAAGTGTTCAGGACATCTAGTTAGTGATCGTGCTGTAAAAGAAAAAAAAATCTGAAGCTGCAAAGGCAATTACAATGGAAACATGGAATGATAAGAAGCATGAGAAAACTCAAAAGAGTGACTAATCAAATAAACTGACTACACACTAACATCCTAGGCATCAGTTTATTGAAAAGGACTAAAATTAGAAGATTTCGTTCAGAAAATCATACTGGTTACTATCCAGGCTATTAAAAACCAATAAGGAATGGTGTTACTTTCATATCCAGGAAAGATACAATGAAATCAATGACAAATAATATCAATCAGATTTTGTGACACCCCTTAAATATGACAGTTAACTAAGTTTATATTCCAATACTGATACAGAAGAAGAGGAAATTAATGGGTTTATGGTCAAGTTCATCTTGAAATTAACAGAATATGTAAGATATTCTGTTTTTGGATGGAAACTAGAATGCTGAAGTTGAAAATATGGAGGGAAATATAGTTGAGGCACATCGTTTAGGAAACTGAAATGAAACAGGAGAATGACATCAATTTCTATCAATCCAATGATTTCTTCATTGCTAATACTGCTTTCAAACTACAAAAACAATTGCTACATACATAGACACCAATAGATGTAGTATCCAGAAATTAAACAAACTTTCTAAAAGATGCAAAAAAAAGTTGAAAGTAATGTAAGGATAAAAAAGATGGATTATTCTGAAATTTTGTACAGTAACATCCAAGCTACTTAGAAGATTTTCCCTACTTAGAACCTCTAACACTGAAAGAACCTCTACTACTAGAAGATGGTCAGAGGAGTATTACAATTTCTTATGTTGGTCTATGACTGAAATACAGTTTTGATTGATTGACTGAATGTTTGATCAGTCAGAAGGATACAAGGATTGATAGAATGGCTACAGAAATATAACCAGCATCAAGAAAAGAAATCAGGGAAAATTCTAATCAAACTATACCAGCCAATCTGGAGAACAATGCAGTGGCCAACATATTGGAAGATGTCACACCAATACCAAATAGAGGCGACTTCACAATGTGTGTAAACTATTGGACAGCATCCTTAATTTTGTGGGGTAGCAAAATAATAATGTCATCCAGCCCAGATTACATTATCTGCATGTACTTGATTAGCTGGCAAAATCCATTTAGGAAACAGGACTGACAATTTATTATTCCTGAGATTACTTTCCTAGGCTTTCTCCTCATCATACTGCCAGTCCTGCCCAGTTTTATTTTTGAAAGAAAAACAAACAATTTGACCACAATGGCAGCAATGAAACACTGCTCTTCTTCCGTTTCATTCATCCTCAAGCTTCAGTCTGCACTGTAAAAGAAATTGCTGTGTTGATACTTAATGCTGAACTGTATGCCATTTCAAATTAATGTATTTCCCAACACTGAGTTGAGCCAATTAAATGCTGCTGTGGGGATCACATGACTAGTGTGGGGGCTGGAGCAGCACACAGCTGACCTCTAATTACTCTCAGCACTTTAAAATAAATTAAGGTAAATTTGAGGAAAAAATAATTTCAGATTTCTCAATTTCGTAGTAATTGGAGAACGTCCTCATGTCACAACCAACATTCTCACCGTTTGGGGTTCAACCTCGCTGACATCCTGGAAAAGTTTTCACAGTAATTTTGTAATCTAATCATTCAGGTTTTATATTCTGCTGCACTTTAGCCCTCAAACATGTCAGAACAGCTAACATAATTTACGGTTCATTTGTAAACAATAAATCTACATCAGTTATTATATGCTTTCTGAAATGAATGTTGTCTTTTTCCTCTGCAGTTGAAGAATTGCTCGTGCTTCAGATCTCCTCCTCCTTCTCCTCCTCCACCTCCTGCCAAATATCATAAATGTTGTACAATAACCTCTTCTCAAAAGCTCTCACAGGTAAGGTTTTCAATGAAGTCAGCTCCCTGAAAAGGATAACTAGCAAAACAGGAAGGAAAAGTCTTCCGAACTTTGGACACAATATCCCAATTTCTTCCAACCCAGTAATGCACAAGCTATTTTGAGCTTTACTGAGTTGGAAGAGATTGGGATACTCACAAGAGGAATTTGCTTGAGCGTTTGATTTACTAGAAAGGCCACCTGGATGCTCCATGCTCCTGGAAATCAGTGTATTATGCACATACATCTCTTTTGCCATTGCTATTTGAAGTTCCTACACAAACTCAAACTGTCTGATTGGTTAGTTTTGCATCTGTTACCAATCTGGATATTGGGGAGGAAGGGATGATGGGATGGCTGAGGAGACAGGTGTGGAGAAAGACTTCTCTGTTGTGCCTCAACCTCCCAGATGAGAAAATATTTTGCCATAAGAGAAAGGCAATGTGTTCTGAAGGTAGGGACCATTTTGCTAGATGCAACATGTTGCGTGGGTAGAAGAATGAGGAGAGACAGATCAACAGTAAAGCAACAAGTCTTTATTGAAGCTCTGATCAAGTAACAATGGCTGCAGGCAGGCAGATCCCTTTTATAGGGAAAAGCTGCCTGCCTGACAGCCAATTAAATCAGGGCGCGGATACAACACAACCAAAGACAGACACCAGTGAAGGCCAAAGGTGTAAAGGAGATAAGATGATCCAAGCCTTCCCGTTGATGCGATACCACAGGAAGCAATACCGCTTGTCATGGAGATGACAGGAGGGCGTTCCTTTTCCTGCCACTCTGATTCAGGAAGGAGAGCTGGTTCCTCATTTTTCCAATCACATGAATTGGGTGGAGTCGGTGAATGGAGAAGAGGAAAGTGTGGGAGTTACATTGGAAGCCAGACTTTCTGTCAACCCTCCTGGATAAACCAGATAGAAAGCAGGACTAGATGAGGTAAATCTACTTCATTGTAGAGCTACATGAACAGGATTTTCAGGTCTGAAAGTACAAACTTCCCACCACCACATTTAATCATCTGCTCAATTAACAGAATGAGCTCATTGCTTTGATATGGGAGTTAGAATAGAGTAAGTGAAGTGAATAATAATAACAGGAAGTGACCTTAGAGGTCTTCTAGTCCAACCCCTGCTTCCTGCTTAGGCAGGAAACCCTACATGACTTAAGACAAACAGTTATCTAATCTCTTCTTGAAAACTTCCAGTATTGGAGTGGTTCCATGTCCAGTCCTCACTGTTGCTTCTTAACCCGCATATAAGTTTCTCAAGAGACAAATAAGATGGTCTGGTACTCCTATCTCTTTAAGAACTTGCCATAATTTGTTGTGATCCACACAATCAAAGGCTTTAGTTTTTCTGGAACTCCTTAGCTTTTTTTGATCCAGCGTATATTGACAATTTGATCTCTAGTTCCTCTGCCTCTTCAAAATCCTGCCTGTACTTCTGGTAGTTCTCTGTCCACATACCAAAGGACATCTTCAGAGGTCCTTTAAAGAATGTGTAATCCACAAACACTGTCAATCTTATTTTCGTCAGTAGAATGAGATACACAAAATGAAATATGTCAGATAACTCTTGGGTCTGCTAAATCTGAATCCACCCTCTATTTAGGCCTTTATCCATGCCAATCCAGGGACTACAAAGTCAATTTTCTTCCCTGTTGAACAATCACTTTATGCTATTATAAACTATAGCTGGGAGGAAAAAGTGCATTGCTAAGAACTGTGAAAGGATAAGTATCCATACTTTTGCTTCACTTGTCAATAATAATTCCATTAAATTTACTACTGAGAGGTTATGAGCTTTGAAGGAAAAAATAATTTCACCATATCTTGGGATAAATCTTAGTGAAAAGAAATCACATATTTAACTGAAACATAAATAATACTATTCTTAAATTCCTAACATTTTTCTCATGCTATCTTCCTATTGTGACTTTCTAGCATTGTGCTGAAATTATCTTCTGCATTTTTTTTTCAATACCCTAATCTAACTCAATGAAAAATAATTCAGTGAGATCCTAATGGATATATGTACAATCTCTGCATTTGTATTAGTAACAAGATAGCCAAGAGGTATGTGTAAGTGTATTTACCTTGTAAGTGTGTTTACCTTGCATTGTACAATTATTTCTCATGTGGCTTACAGCTTCCCTGGATCCTGTTATTTCAATTAAATCCTTGGGGCAGAGTAAACATCAGGTGTGTGTTATACTCCTACAAAGTTTTTTCATATTAGGAATCAAGGGCAGCCAAAGAGCCTGCAGAGTAACATAGGACAGAACAATTACCTTCTTCACCTTTGTACAGTAATCCCATAAGCATCATTTCCTGTTATAGCGCCATCCCTATGGAATAGAGGTGAGAACTTTCACCTCCCATTTGGCCTTCCAGAAGGGTATCAAAACCTGGCTTTTGCTAGTTGGCCTGGGGTCTTGGGAGGGCATGCCCTGTTGGAGATGGCTGAACCACGTAGAAGAGCTCATCTCCATCCCATCCATCTCTTGGCTCTTGTAGGTGTGGTTTTAGGACAGTTTTTAATAATAATTTAATATTGGTTTGTTTTAATCTTTTCATTATTTTTCACCTTCAATTGGAAGCTGCTCAGATTCAACTTGTAGGAGAAATGAGCGGCATAGAAATTAAATAAATAACTAAAAGAAATTCTAAACCATCCTGGGAATGAAGTAGAAAACTCTATTTCAAAAGAAGAAAAGTTTTGAAAAATTGAAGGACAAATTTCATCCTGGTATTATTGTTGTTCTCATCATGAAGAGAATTATAAATAACAATAATAGTGCCCTTATGAATTGTTTGGCACTGCAGTTACTTTGGTTATGTCCTTCTTTTACATAAATAACCCTTTCAGACATACTACTTTCTTATACTTATTTGTACCCCATTTGTATCATTAAATGTTGTATCTTGTGATTCCTGACAAATGTACAGTTTTCTTTGTACTAGAAATTGTAAGTTTTAGTCCTACCATAGACACAGAAGTAGCTGTCACTCTCAGCCTTAAGAAAGAAATCTATGGTAAAATACTTCCCAAAACCTTTGCCAAAAAAGTGCTGGAACTAGTTCAGGCAATCTTCAGGTATCAAAAACTGACTCAAAGACAACCTCCCCCCCCCAAAAAAAACCCTCCAACTACAAATTGTATTTACATATAACATAGTTTAATAACATGTAAGACTAAATAGTTTCTCTGAAATTAGGCTGTAACACCTTGAAAACTGCTCAAATAAGCTAAGCAGAGGTCAAGTGAACATGAGAAATTTTAACAAAAATATTTGTTAAGAAATTTTTACAAAAATATAATTGCTATTCCTGTAACTTACAGATAGAATTGATACAGTGCTGATCACATGTGTGTTCTAGAATTGCCTGTAAAAGTGATTCTCAAAGGTATATGACAAATAAATTGCAACAAACATTTTCAAAATGGGGTCATAGACTACACTGACCACTTTTTGCAACCAAAACTTATTTTGTTACACCCAAGATAAAAATTAAGTGTATGAATCTCTGGAAACAGATTAAACACACCAATGTTGCCCCTTATTCACTCTAAAACAAACGAATAAATGAAAAATACCACAGTGAAAAATATAGCTGGCCTTATTTCTTGCAGCTTTTACTTGTGGTTAAACATAATAATAAAAAACACAAAATTTGGACTTTGACTGCAAAATTATTTTTAAATGACAAAATTTGACCTATCAGAATTTCGGTTTGTGCTGACTGTGGTGGAATTTATTCCATTTTATAACGGTAAGGAAGATGATCACAAGCTATAGATAATTTTGATTAATTTATTCATTATGTTTATATCCTGGCTTCTTCTAATAGAACATGTATTGACCTTATTTGGCCAATTCAAGTCCCTTTTATGATACATGGCAATGAATATCAAGCTCTGAGGTAAACTGTGGCTTAAAGTATTATTATTAGATATATTAAGTATTACTGTAATTATATACAACTATTTAAGATTTTAAAACAGAAGAATTTATGTTTATATTATAAAGTAGTAAAGAGTGAGACACAGAGAGAATAAAACAACCAGTATAATTAAATTGTATGAAGGCTGTTAAGTACTGGCTTTTCTAGAAATTCCTCCCTCGGTATTTTTTTGAACCTGACCTTTTTATGTTTGTTTATTCTCTCTGGGCTTGAACAGAAGTGCAAGCAAGAAACCAAACTTTAGATGTGTTTTTAAATGCATAATGTAGAATAATTGAGCTTTAATCTGTTGCGTGTGTATGTGTGTCCATGTGTATAAAGACAACATGCTGGAATTTTTGGCACATTTTGCAACTAGAATATTGTCCACAGAGTGCATAACATTCCCAAAGGCATTTACTTTGTGGCTTCTGTATATGACCCGCATTATTAAGGAGTCTCAAAACTGGTTGTTTAAATAAATGTTGGTAACTACTAGGCTAGAGTCTTGAAATAAAGGGATTACATCATTGTCCAACTATGCCTACTTCAGCAAAATGTATTTGTTTGTAAAGATTAGGGGGAAGAAGAAAGGTCTTTCACACAATGATTCGCATGTATGCCATTTTCCACTTTAGCCTTTGCATATATGTCAGATGTGGAAAAAAAAACATGTTGAAATAATTTGGCAATGGTTATAGTGTGATTAGTCATGGTAATCTAAAAGGGAGGGTTGCCTGGTGTATTATTACATTTCTTATATTGTTTTTCAAGAGATGGTTGCAATCAGTCATCTTTCACAGGGTTTGAAACACACATACGCACAGTCTTTGCTTGTTGGCAAGTAAACTGTTATTTAAGTACACAATTACTGAAACAGTTTTGTTGAACTTGTCCAAATGTTCTCACATGCTTAAATATGGCATAAATGTCATTTATGGTAGGCCATTTAGTAAACTATATAGCATGAATTCCTGCTCCTCTGATCTAAGTGTCTTGGTTTGTTTTATGGTCTTTATGACTCCTTTTTGATGGAGTCATCAGTAAAACTTTAATGACACTATAAAATAATAAAAATGTCATTAATTTACCACGGAGCCTGGATGCAGCAGTTGTAAAATTACATTTATAAACAGAATACTTTTTATGTCAAAAAGCATTGTTATGTGGCAATGAATAAATAACACTTAAATTTAGGAGCAATTTTACTGCTGACACTCGCATTATTATAGAATAACCAATAATTGTATAAAACATAGTATAGCATGTAAAATAGTATATAAGATTTTATGACAATATACCGTGCACATCAAAAAGTCAGCTTTTACCTAAACACAGAGAAAAGCCATTATTGTATAATTACTTTTCTTTCCCAAGATCACAATTTTATATTTGTTCTGAAGTTATTAGCAGTTTTCCTCCCCTACTCCAGTGGATGAGTAAACACTTTCTTTTGCTTCCTTAGTTCCTAGTCTTCTTCTGCTGTAACTCAAAGGACAACATTGATCATTCCCAGCACAGAAGTATAGACAAAGTTATTAATGGAATGCAAAGTAAAAAAAAATGTTTGAGGAGTTATTTGGTGACTGAAAATCAGGGGGATAATAATCTCATAGTCCATCTTTCACTACTGAGGTTGCTCCATCATTGATTGTGATAACATGTGAATATGATGAACGGCGCAGCGTTGTAGTCTGGAACATTTATCATTTATCAATGCTCACTAAGGGGGGCTTTATCATTTAAATATCTTTTTTTTTTACTACTCAACACCTAGCCCATATATCATCATTTCAAAGCACTTAACCAAGAGTCCTAGAACACAGCAAAGCAAAAATTTCCCTCCCATAAGTTTTATACTGTCTACATGCTTGTGCCTGATAATGCATAATAAGTACCTAATCACGTCACTGAATGGAAAATGAAGATTCTGTTGTTAGGAAAATGCATTTGCTATAAGTCCACTTCAGTAATAACAATTCCTGCTTTTCAGACTCTAATAAAGGAGAATGTTTGTAGCTCAGGGTTTAAATATGCTCTTTGAGCTTGATTGTTTTCTTGCAGAATTTCACTACCCAAACTAGGTATCATCATCAGTTCTACTGGTGGAAGTGGGCAATTTTCCCCCATTTATATGCTTTCTCAATTGTTTGGTGCCCATATGTAGTACCAATAAAGGAGAATATTTGTAGCTCAGGGTTGAAATGAAGATCCTTGGTGCTCTTTGAGCTTGATTGTTTTCTTGTAGATATTTATTATCCAGAGTAAGTAATATCAGTCTAGCAGTCTACCTAGTTTGTATAATGAAACTTCTATAAGAAAACAATCAAGCTCAGAGAACACCAAGACCAGTGGTGGGATTCAGCTGGTTTGCACTGGTTCTGTAGAGACAGTAGCTATTTTTTGTGTAATTTGGCGAATTGGTTGAATAGTCCCACCATTCCTCTCCTCACTGCCACCACTTCTCACTTCCCTAATCTGCTGACAGTCTAGCATGGAACTGGTGCAACTTTTGCCCTAGCCCAATGCAGCACCACCTGGAAGGGAGAAAAATTTGTGAGGATTTGTGGAGTCCGACGATGGCCAATCTGCAGTAAATTCCCCCCTGCTCCTCCTCCTCGACCTGGCTTCAGAGTTCTGTGGGGAGAAGCTGAGGGAAGCTCCCATCCAGCAACTTAGAGGTCTCACATCAGTTCAAGCACGAGGCCAACTGTCTGCTGCTTCTCCCCATGCTGTTCTTCTCAGTGGCGGTGACAGAGCCTCGATGTGGCCCAGGAGGGACGAGGCACAAACCTGCCTGTGCCTTTCATCCCCACAGCCGGGCTGGGAAGCACACCCAGGCACCTCCAACTCCACTCCTCTCCCATCTACTGAAGCTTCTGATGGGACTCTCAGCCAGCCCTGGTGGTGGGGGGGAGCAGGGCAAACCAGAGGGTGGGAGACGAGCAAGGATCAGAAGCCCACCTGCCAGGGATGGACTGACCCAACCTGCTGCTTCCTTCATGAACTGAGCTATTGTGAAGTCCACTGAGACTCCAAGCAGCTGAGCAGAGCTGAAGGGAGAGAAGGGTCACTGTGGGAAATCTGCAGATAGTCCCTTCCTGCTGGACATCCAAAGAGCTCCATCATCACAAAAGGTTCTTTGTAGCAGCTGATCAGGGAGGAAAGCTCAGGGAAGGAAAAGAGGGGGAAGAGAGGGAGGAGGAGAGGGAAGGAGAGACA
This sequence comes from Cerberus rynchops, assembly GCA_032468195.1. Classification (NCBI taxonomy): domain Eukaryota; kingdom Metazoa; phylum Chordata; class Lepidosauria; order Squamata; family Homalopsidae; genus Cerberus; species Cerberus rynchops. The sequence goes on from JANHFJ010002813.1 coordinate 384,819, forward strand.
GAGCACAAGAGGAAGATAGAGACCAATAAATGTCCAGAAATAAAGAGAACTGTATGGGGTCCCCATGTGAAGAGGGCAGCGTTCTGATTGGTTTACTCTCTGAAGTTTTGAGTAGGTCAAGCTTTCAGTTCCCATTCCTCTTCTCCTTACCTTTTCTCTTTCCCTTTCCACTTCCCCTTCCTCATTTTTTCCCCTTCTGCTTCCTTTTCCTTTCCCCTTCCTATCCGTTTCTATTTAACTCTTTGCTTCTCTTTCCCTTCCTATTCCTTTATCCTTTGCCATTTTCTATTTCCCTTCTTCCAATTTCCCTTCCCCTTTCCATTCAGGAGTCACAGAGTTAATGCAAATTCCTCATTCATTAGGATAACCTTGATTATTTCATTGGACAGGTGATCACACAGAAATGACACCTTCACTTTATTTAACAGAATGACATGGACATCCATCATAATTTCAGACAGTTATAAACATACGTATCAGAGGTATAAAAAAGGAACAGCAAGATACCTCACTGTTAAATAAAGTGAAGGTGTCATTTCTGTGTGATTGTGTGATTTCCTGGGAGTGACGTTGAGTTGGCCATGACCACCCAGTCACATGACCACCCAGCCATGCCTACCCAAGTGGTCATTAGGTCAGAGAACCAGTTGTTAAATTATTTGAATCCCACCACTGACCAAGACCCATCATTTCTGAATCTTGATTATAATTTGAAAGAGATTTACAAGCTTTAGTTCGCTTAAGTTTCCAAGTAATGTTCTGAGGTGAATTCAGTTCTATGAGTCCTTTTGTCTGTAGAAGATTCATAGAATGTGTTTTTCCACTCAGAGAACATGCTCACAGCTTTGAGAAGTATGTTATAATAGCAAAAATAAGTTCATAGTATACGCAGTGGAGTACACGTACATGAAACACGACTTCTACAAAACATATGATGTTGGAAGCTATGACATATTTATCCATGGGTACCTTTGTATAACCCAGGACATTTTACTTTACTTTTATATATTTATGTTTATGGCCTTACATACTTAGAAAGTAATATAGAATCTGTCAGGACAATACAATAACTACATTTTTGCTAAGATATTTTTGATATGTGGATAGATAGTTTGCTAATTGTCTTCATTTAAAATTAATTTAGCTTAGTTTAAAATGCTTTTATTTACCTAAATTATCTTGCATCAGATATTCACATATATTTGTACAGACCACTAATACTGCTATTGAAATCAGTTTTCTAGTTTTTATTTTCTATAAAATAGAAAAGCTGTAAAATAGCTGTTATTGTTTTGAAGTGGAAAAATGAATGCTGGCATCTACAAAAATAAAAATACAGAGAGAATTATTGTAGAACTCAATTTTCCCTTCAAAACTGGCACGTTGATGATTATTAAAGAATCATAAATATACCTTGATTCTTTTAGTTATTATCATGTAAGTTTCTCTTCCTTACAGTTCTATGCTTTATCATGTAATTTTTCCTTTCCTTTCTGAATGTCAAAATATTGATATTCTTTCAGAAACTTTCTTTTTTAACACAGAATATTTTCTGGAGAGAATCAAAGGGAATGAATGACTAGAAGGATATTTCAAATATGCATACTATGATACAGAGAAGGTTCTGTTGATTTTTAAGGTAGAATGCATTTTTCTTTTTCTTCATTTTAATCAAACTGAAGTTCTTTTACCAGGAAAAACTCAAGTACCCTGTTAGGACATTTTATGGAAAGATTCCTGTCCTAGTAGGGGAGGCTTAAGACTCTTGGGTGTTAAATGGGAGAAGAGATACTGTAAATAGAGGGGATGGCAAAATATGATTGCATTGATATAGTACTGAGGGTGCATAGGGGATCCAAACTGTCTGAGGAATAAGCAACAAAAGTAAGTTGGGACAAATGATCAAGCAGCATTTGCCAGGATTGTATATCAGTTGCTCTGGGCTTTCTGATTTGAGATTCTCCTGCTCCCAGATTGTCAAAGACTCATCTATGCCAGGCTAATAAAACCACCTGGTCAGTCAAACCAGAAGTAATGCAAATGCAATTCATCCTGGACAACACTAGCATGTATTGAATGGCAAGGTGTTTAGTATTATATTGCCCAGTTCTACAAAAAAGAAAATAGAGTTTTAAAGTGAAGAATTCCTGGCTGAATTTTTGCAGAAGTATAGAAATAGACAGAGAAAGAGATAATAAGGCTGTTCCTAATATATTGGGAAATTATCACCCATTCCCCTTTCTTGTTTTTTTTTCTTTTTGAAACAGATAAGGGATAATTATCTTCCTTTCTTCATGGAAGATATAAAAAAGGCTTCAGTGGTCCTGAAAGGATGCAGTGTTCCCCCGAAAAATAGAAAAACTCTCTGGACAACTGGTGAAGAGAGAATAGAGGTAGTACTTTTAAGGGACTGTTTGTTAGCCATTGGGTTTTAATCATTGCTTTGCTGGTCAATAATCTGATTTGTACTTTGAAATGGAATATGCATATAGCAATGCAGGGTTTCAGAGGAGAGCAGAAGCTATGGGATGCTGCATGTGTAAAAGGATCACATCTTTTGGTGAGACAGATTAGATGTGAGTGCTGAAAAAGAGAGATGGGGCAGCCAGCATTTGCTTTCCTTGGAACATGCAGAGATTCGGGTAACTCTTGTCAGTAGGAGCTGCGAGCAACTCTGCATGATGCCTCATGCCCTGTTCTACATTGGGGCTACATACTTACAGACTAGGTGCTGTTGTGGCCAGTGTAGGACAGCAAAAAGATGGTTCATGAAGTTCAGCATAAGGCACAGATACAGCATTTTGTTAGATGCTGGAAGGCCAGGCTGTATGGCACCTATTGTTTGTTATAAGTCTACTGGTTTCCACTAAATGTTCATGTTAAACTAGAAGTAATGGTAGTTCTGGGTTACCTGAAGGGCAACCTGGTTCATACCACATTCTCTACTCTTAAAATTAGCATGATGGCCCAACTTTGTATTCACATATGAGACCAATGAAGAAGTTGTTCTTTGCTTGTAGTATCTAGTTGCTGTGACTTTGATATGGTCCAACAAAACCCTTCTTATATTTAGTTGTTTTATTTCTTTGTGTGTGTGGTGGGGGGGGGAGATAGAGAGAGAGGAGAATGAGAATGAACAAGTATTGGTGTAGTGGCTAAAGTGCTAGGAGTTGAGCAAATTACTCTGGTGTTCTGGAAGTTAAGTGTGTTTTTGGTTTTTTAACAGCAACATCAAGTTGCTTAGGTCTTTTTCTGCATAGGAAAACGTAACTGTTTACTTTTCAGTATCTAAGATGTGCAATGCAATATTAGCTCACCAAACAATAGAGAGAAGAGCAATCAGCACTGTTTTGCTGTGTAATATATGCGGTTTAACAAATATACCCTGTAAACAAAACCAAAAACTGATATTTCATGTCTGTGGTGATGGGACATTGAAACACAATGCCATGTTCAGATTTGAGAAGTACCCCAAAGGCATAAGAAAACCTACTATGTCTTTGCATGAAAGCAATATATAATAGTCAGTTACAAAAAGTGAGAAAACATAATGCTGCCATATGATTGTTGATGTTTTTTGCCCTCTGATATAAGGAAACCTTGGTTGATATCAACCTATATATTGATTATTGTTTTTAGTGATTCAGTTTTACCATATATGTTTTCAAGCACTCAAATTTTATGTTTTTCAAGGAAGAAACACTGTCATCTCTTTTTCTTCATAGCCTTTTTTACAAAAAAAAAAAATCCCATGGAGGTTTAGCTCAAATTTCTAGGCAAAATAATAGTACTATTTCTATCATCTAGTATTCCTTTTCTGAAATACTTGTCTTTGAAATCCTCTTGCATAAAATTCATGCTTGCATTTCTCAAGGGTGCCTCTGCAAATTCAGATCTCTAGGACTAGGATGTTGATTGTGATACTGGTTATTTTTTTCCACTGAATTAGTAGCAAGTTTGAATAGAAAGTCCTCTTCAGGACCTAAACTTTAGTATTTATGAAATGCAAGTCATTTAGGAAAGGTTAATATTCACTGTTGCTGAAATTTCAGTTTTAATCCTGTCTAAATCACAATAATACTTCCCTATCCTGAAATCATTTGAACTGGATCAATTGTTGGAAGCTGCACTTATAATTTGGCAAGATGCATGCAGAATCAAGAGGTCAAAAAAGCACTGGAAATTAAACATAGGTGAACACAATTTTTTTTAAAAAAGATGAATGTTGTCCTTTTTCTTTGGCAGGAAAGAACACGCTTTGAGAATTTAGGCCCACAGCTATCAGGGAAACCCAGTGAAGATGGAAAGCTAGGTCCAGGAGTCATTG
>JANHFJ010002813.1:395897-406455 GCA_032468195.1 Cerberus rynchops
TCCTCCCCAGCCAGAACCATAAAACTTCCATGTGTTAAGCCAAGACTTTGTCAGCATCAATTTGTCAGCCTGGGGTCAAGATGTATAATTGGATATCATCAGCATATTGATGATACCTGACCCCAAATTTGCAGATGACCTAACCTAGCAGTTTCATGTAGATGTTAATCAACAACAGAGAGTGTTGAGCCCTGTGGCACCCCACAAGCTGGAACTTACGATAAATAGTTATATTGCCTTTTTTTATGTTAGGGAGAAAATTACTTTCTTTCCAAGTAAGTTAGGAAGATTTTTTTCCCTTTCCCCAAAGCCAAAAAAACATGATAATTCTGTGGGGATGATGTTCACCTCAGTGTGAATGAACCCATTCTTGTGAACACGATGAGAAAAGGAAAGAGCTATATTTGACAGTGTAAAACAAATGAAATGCTTGAAAAAGAACTCTAGGATCAGTGGGAAATGCATGCTGAAATCTAAAGGGCTAAAATTTCCTTCATTTTGCAAAGCCACGAGCCACATGCATCAACTCACCGCAAAGTCATTAGGTCTTTTAAAGCTCAGATGAAAAACATTAACAAATACCACAAAAGGCTTTAGTCTGGCCCCTTTGTTCATTCACATATGGCAGTTTATAACTCCTGCGCCACTTGGGCTGGGTGTTTGTTTAAGCTGCCTCCATCAGAGCAGCCCTGAAAGAACAAAAGACATCTTGAGCGATCCTAAGCAGGAAATGGTCTAATCTAAACATGGCTTGTGACACTATAAGTAGAATAGAAAAGGGAGGGATTGATTAGTCATTAATGCACAATTGACTCCATATGGATGCTGCAATAATAAGCTCTTTTTCAGAGCAGTAGCTGCGTTTATTGAATTAGAGGTTTATGTTTCCTCAGAGCTGACCTTAGGGAATTCCCTTTGATTCTTCTTGCTGATGTTTCAGGAGAATAGAGTGTGGCATAGAAAAGAGACCTGTCTTCTGCAGCCATGCCGGTTCAGAATATCACAATTCAGGGCTGCTTTTTCAGAAGGAAAAAAAAATAAAGTGACATGTCTCTTAACTATTCTTTGCTTTGAATGTAGATTCCCTATTTTGAATCTGTGAAAAAGGTACATGTTTCTCTTTCAAACCAATGTTAATTTGTCATGAATGCGGCTGCTGTTATATTTATTATGATAGTTTTACTTATTCAGATAGTTCACTGCCCTGCAAATATTCCATAGTCTATAAATTTTAAATACCGGTAAATTAATATGGTTTGCTTAAATACTGGTAAAGATTTAAAACATCAGTCATATACTTGCGGTTCTTTATCCAGGAACATTTGCTATTGGAATCCCAACTAAATGTTATTTTATTTAGAATAGGATAAAACTGACTTGCTACCAAAGCTGATACTGTTTTCCATCCTGGTACACTTTAGCTGTATGGGATATGTGGCTCCCAGAATTCACTGTCTAGGACAGTAGTGGTGAACCTTTTACTTACTGAGTGCTGAAAAGTACGTGCTTTGCGTGTGCTATTCGCACTTATGTGCGGCTCCTCCACATGCGCTGCATGAGCAAACGCACCATCTGCACATTGCATGCAGATTTTGCATATGCAATGCATGTGTGTTGCGCACAGACTCTAACACAAGTAATCGCATGTGCATGCGCAGAAGAGCTCCAAAGATCAGCTAGATTTCCTGCTGCAATCCAGCTGGGTCTCTGCAATCACGCATGCATGCATGCGCAATCATGTGCATGCTCAGCTGGAGATAAGTTGGTCGACAGCTTGTGTGTCGAGCAAGATGGGTCTGCGTGGCACTTGTGGTACACGTGCCATAGGTTCGCCATCGCAGGTCTAGGACTATGGACACAGAAATGTAATGCATTTGAATTACAAATACATGAATTACACATGAGCTTTTGTTATCATATATGTGAACCAAAGCTCTGAAAGAGATATATACTGGAGTATATATGCGTGCACGCATGCACACACACACACACACACACACACACACACACACACCTAAATAAATTTCATATAAATATGGCATAAAGATGTATGCAGTAAAAAGTCATAATTGTTAAAACTTTTCATTTCAAATATTTAGGTAACTTTTGCCTTCTTAAATTGGAACAAATGAATATGGTATCACAATTCCCATGATATTTAAAGGCTCAGCAAGAAAGAGCAAAGAAATCTAAAATGATGTGGAGCACAGCTAGCACTGATCTGTTCTTTTGAACCAAATCTTAATCCCTTTCTAGTAGTTTCTGACTTCAGAAAGCTATGCTTTTGTGAGTGAATTACAAATGGTACACTGCCATATACTTTGTTTGTCATAAAAGGCAAATTTGTAGTTTTTTAAAATTTTGTCTTCAACAAATGCATTTTCAGCATACTATTTTGAATTTAAGTTTTAGAGACCAGCTATGAGTCTCCAAGTAGCTGGGATGCCATACAATCTGTTGTTTGCTACTGGAATGAACACACACACACACACATTTTTGAGCCTGAACTTAACTTTTTACTTTCTCTAACTCTGATTTTTCTTCTGATAATTGTTCCCCAATTTTTATCTCACTATTATATTACATCCTTTTCAAATGTAGTTTTTGCACACTTTCTCCAGCTAAACCTATTTTGAATTTTTCTTGATATTGTGCATATATTTTGTGTTGCAAACCATATTACAAAAATCTAAGGAGTATTTCAGTGCACAAGTAGATTCTCCTTCATACATAAATCTCAGCTACTATAAACTTAGGCAGACTTCAGACTGGATTAACATATATACATCCCTAGTTGTTGGGAGTTGCAAAGTTGTTGAAATTCCATAAGCATATTTTAAAGATTTTTTTTTAAAAAAACTTTTTGGCTCATATTTAAATGCTGTAGCAAGTATTTGTAATTTTACAAATAATTTCTTTCTTAAGGATTATAGAATTGTTTGCAAGGAGCAAATATTGATGCTTTTACCTTTTTAACTAAATCACTGTAGCCTTAGTGAATTAACAATATATCTATGATATAGTAAATATTATAAACAGAAGCACTCTTTGTCATTTCTGATATGCTGAACATCTTCCTATAGTGGTAAGATGTTTAAGACTTTGGGATATTACATGATGGTTAATTATTTGCAGAAGCTCATTTAACACACATTCTTTTGTAGCAGCCCTTAGGCCGAAGCACAAATATTCACTCAGAAATCAAGTAGAGAAGTTTAAGGTTTTACTGGCTTTATTTCCAAATCTTTCAAGTGTAGACTTGCTCAAGACAGACGGAGATGGAAGTTTCATGATTTTCTTGGTCTGTTTGTGATTTATAACTCTGATTAAGAATTGTTTCTTAACAAATGAACACCAAAATAAAATAACTGCCAGCGGAGAGCCTTTTCTTCTTGCTTTAGTAAATGTATCTTGGGATATAATCTCTCCAAATAATTTACAGTTTATATTTCAGCAAATATTTTCTGACTGTCTGATTGCTCAGAAGTGCAGAAATATGTACTGGTTATTTTGCTTGTATTAGATCAGCAAGATTAGACCAAGATGATTGTAAGAACCTGATAAACTAATTCAGTGCCTTCAATATGTTTTTGATGAGGAACATTTCTAAAGAAATTGAGGCATTGCTTTTCCAATCAGATGATGTTTGTGTTTCTAGTATGCTGATTCAGGCTGTCTGGTAACTACTGTACAATAGCAGGCCAGGGGTGGGGGTCGTATCTAGCCATAGGTATATCTTACCAAAAGAATAACTGTCATTCCAGCAAAATTTAATGCGAAAACAAACCTTCCCCGCTGCCAGATGTATAAACAATATTTTTACCACTGTGACAGCAAAGTCTTTTGGCTCGATACCATTTTAAGAAATAACAAAATAGTCAGTCCCAATTAGTATCTTAGCAACACTATTTTCAAATTTACTAAGCTTTCAAGAGATTTAAAGGTAGTTCCACTATATTGCACTAGTTTAAATAGGTTAGTAGAGCATGGATGACTGAAGATGGGCTATGTCAATTCAGGAAGGATTGTGTTTGTTCTAGAATTATATGCTTGTGAAAAGCCCTGTGTGTCACTATAGATTTTTTTTAGATTTTCAGGGATGGCCTGAATCCAATAGAATCCCTGTCTGCAAATGCATTGCATCAGAGGGACTGTGATCTCATCCAAAACGGCATAGATTTGTTCTACTTCATGAACTTGGCTGAATTAAGTCTCTACATATAAACTGTTATCTTATATTGATTATGTACCATCAAACTGGTATCATGTCTTAAGTGAACTCCTCAGGATGATCTGCCTACAATCCATCCATACAGCTCTTCCTACAGTGTACTTATCACTGTTAGAAGGTTGGAGAATTGTCATATTGAATGATTAATTCATTTACAAAATTGAATTGACATATCAATACTGGTTTTGCTATGTCCTCCCTTAAAGTGAAATAAGTAACATTCTTCAGTGTGCTCTTCTGACTGAAAAAAATGTCCAGTCTAGACCATTTCAGTTCCCTGACATCTAAAATGTTAATGTGTAACTGATTAATTCCATCTTTTATTGTGTTGAACTTTCCCATGCTTATGCTTCTTGTGTTACATGTTCTCAATACCTTTGCACCTTTAGATTTTCTTGTTCTGCTTGGCAACACTAGCAACAACATATCTGGAAGACTTTCCTCTAGCAGTGTCAAAAACACTATTAGTAAAATGACTGAAGCTCTTTTCCAGTAGCATGTTGAGTACCATCCAATCTCAGAGGCCCATCGTCATGGATCATATTGTCAGTCACTTTGTATTTTCTATCCACATCATTTTCTTGATAAAATATAAGAGAGGTTTACCACTGCCTTTTATGGTGCAGTATGAAATTAAAGCTTTGTTCTTGACACTAACATGATCACCCGCCTCCAATCCCTTCCTAGTTAGCTGCCTGCTTGTTTTAATTAAACAGCTGAGATGACCCTCTTGCTGGGAGAATATGTTCCTGATGTACATGCCAGGTATTCTTCATTCTCCCTGGAATACTCCCCCCACCATGAGGAGGCAACATTTTGAGACTGGGAGGGGGATTTCTTAAACGATACTAATCCCCAAACATACATTGACTGAAATAGTTGATTAAACCATTGAAAGCTGGATGATTAAGGCATAAATGTTTATTCTGCATGTTAAAAAAATATAGTTGAAGTTTGTCTCCTCTCTCTTTTTCTCTCACATACACACACAAATGCATACACCCCCCCACAGAGATAGACATGGAAAATTAATGCCTCATCCATTCCTACTGCACACTTGGGAATTTAAAACTGAATGATATCAATATGTTTGTGCTTTCATATTTGAAATAACAATGAAACCTGATACTAAAATCCAGTTAGACTGCTGGTATGAAAGACACTATGTCAACCCTGACAGGCACTGCATATTCAACCCTGTATATGCAGAATTACACATTGAGCTTCTGCAGCAAGACTCCATTTTGGATCTACTGTTTTCTGTTAGATACCAGATACATTTCCATCTACTTGGTGTTATGATAGAGAGGCTGCAGTAATAGTTATTGCTAGCAAATGTTGAAAGCCATGGCACAGTTAAACTTATGCTACTGTTAAAATACTACATTTGACATTCACAGCAGACTTGTCTTTTATCTGCATGCTGTGGTAAAATGGGTGTCAGTTTTAAAGTAATGGTATTGAGGGCTTCATAAATTACTCTGGTGATCCTTAAGAGAAGACAGTGTCACATATAAGTAAGTGTTTTGCTTCTAGGATAATGTATGTCTTCATCTGGCCCAGCAGTCAACATATTGCCCTGTGTTGATGGATATTGTCAGCCTGAAGCTACACTACATTTCACTGCACAATAAACATGGCTGTCAACATCATATAAAGTGAAATCAATTTATCCTGTATGGTCAGTGCATTTTAAATGAAATTAATGTACTGTAGACATGCTGGCAAAAAGGTAGCATATTAGTTATGCATCCTCTGTTCCACAATTTTATCCATAAAAATGAATTGCTTGTACAGAACAATCAAAATAATTGTGTGCTTAAACTGCAGTTGATTTTTTTTACAACACTTGGCAGGGTTAGGTTTCTGTGTAATTGAAAGAAATAGATTCAAAAGTGAAGACAATATAAAACTTGTCCACACTATAAAATCAAAAGTGCTTTGCGGATTTCCACCAGTTTAGTTTTCATCAAGGTTTCAGAGTCACTGAGGATTTGTCATGTATGTGGGCAGCGATCTAAATAAAGTTTTTTTATTTTTGTCTTGTTATAATTATAGTATATGACAGTTACATTTTGTTCTTAAGATGCACTTCATGTTTATCAGTATTTACATCGCTTTTTTTTTGTGGAAATGTACAGTACATTCTTTTAAATGTACAGTATATCAGTCTCTCATCCCAATATTTCAGTCAACTATCACAAACTTGTTACACCCATTGCTCAGGAGAAGGATAACAAGTATCCAAGAAACACCAAAATTGAAAAAAAAATTGAAGTTTTAAATTGGTAGCTGAATTTAGTATTCATTTTATTCATAATTCTGGAAAAAGCAAATGAGAAGGACCTATGAAATTATCCCTAATCCAGATAACATAATAATAATGTTGGCATCCATCTCCTTTCTTCCTGCTCTGGCATTACAGGAAGTAAAGCAATGAATGGCTCTGCAGCTAAACTACAGCAGTATTATTGTTGGCCAACAGGAGGTGCTACTGTGGCTGAAGCTCGAGTCTACAGAGATGCCCGGGGACGAAGCAGCAGTGAGCCGCACATCAAACGACCAATGAATGCTTTCATGGTTTGGGCAAAGGATGAACGCAGGAAAATTCTTCAAGCTTTTCCTGACATGCACAACTCCAACATTAGCAAAATTCTTGGTAAGTACTAATTCAATGTAAAAAAATTAGAACCAGTCCATTTCTGAGGGGAAAAGTATTGCACAGAATAAAGACCACAAGAGAAAACGCCCTTTTTATACTTAATGCCAAGCAAGAATATGTGAGTTGTAGTATAACTAATTATTGGAGACAACACCACTCAGTTATATCTCTAAGATTTATTATTTAATATATTTTAATACTTGTATTGCTTTGTCTTAGTTTAGTTTACTTTATTGTCATTGCACCTCGTACAATGATATTAAATGCATCTTGCTGTCTTGTCTTATAATCTAGCTCAAAGTAGAAAAAAGTGCTTTTTGACACTGGACTTATATTGATCCTTTTAGTTCTGTAAAGAATACTGAGATATGCCTTATATTTTTAGGGGAGTATACAGTCCCATCAAAAATAGGTGAATTACCCAAACCAGAGAATTCTTCACTAACAAAAGATTTGAGATTTGGAATTCTTTTAGTATAGCTCATGTCTTCTCCTTAGATGGAACAAAGCAATACACCTGGATGTCAGCAGCATCTGTTGTACAGAGATAATTAGCAGTGTATTATTGCACCCATATATAAGAAATCATAGGAATTTAGAAACGTGAGCTTTCTGCAAGAGAAAATTGTCTAATAATTTTTACACACTTAAAATATGTTTAAACGCACATGAATAAATACAGTAATGTGATAGTCAAACTGAATAATAACCATTTTTCCTAGCATCTAAACAATAAGAAAGTTAAATAGAAATGTTTTGAGAATCCAATACCCAAGTACATTTTATTTACATTTTTTAATCTAGGTACCCAATGTTAGCCTTTATCTCACTAATCTGTTGATTTTCTGCAGAATTAAGATTCAAGATTTCTTTGAAGCATTACAATGTCTTTAAGATTGACTGGGAAGGGAAATAGATATTTTTAAATTAGTTTTTAAATTAAGATTGCAAATGAAAATTGTACATTTTAACTAATAGACAAACAATTCATATCTGAATTGAATTTATTTTGCATTATTACACATTTTAACAAAGCTACTTTTCTTACAGGCTTTTTTCTTTCTTTAAGGGATATTTAACACACACACACTTCGAAATAAGTGTAACTCTGTTCTAAAAAATGTGGTGTTTTTCATAGAAGTGCTTATGTTTGTCTACTGTTTTTAGTATGTTGTATGAATAGTCTTTCAGTTTTCTATAAAACGTGTACTGTTTTAGTTTTGGCAACTATATACGGAGTCCACATTATTTGTGTGCATTCTTTAAAGAAAAAAAAACTGTTACAAGTATAGTAAGAGTATTCATTGAAATGTAAACATTTCAATATAAATATTTCAGAAGTGCCAGCAATCATATGTTTTTTAAAAAAAGATACAACGTGCCTGAAATTAACTTACCACCACCAGAGAAAGAAGAAAAGAGAGGGAGAAAGAAAATGTGACTATTTACATATAATATTGGTATATATTTTCCAGGACAATGACAAATAAAGTTGAAAATATTAAAACTGATGACAGAGTGTTGCGGACTCTGGATAATATTTATACAACTTTTCCATTTGTTGAAGTATAAAAGCTTTTAATAAAAGAATAGCTTTCCACTATGTTGACCATAGCTTTAATCATTTTTAACCAGTGAAAGTTTTTTCCTTTAAAAGAAATCTCTGCTATTTAAGTAATTCTGTATAAGCAACATGCCCTATTTCACCCTTTAATGTTAGATATTTTTTAATAGTGTAGTTTGATTATTTTTAATAGAAATTTAAACGAGTAAAGATATTGCACGTGTACTCTCCATGGAAGTTTTAAATATATACACTTAATCTAACCTATAATTTATATATATAATATATAACGAGGGACACTGAATCAGTCACAAAGAAAGTTAAATCAAAGCCAGGATGATTAGAGGATCATTTCTAAAATGTAATTTGCTTACTCTTAGATTATGACATTTAATACATTTATAAAACTTTTTTATTTTCAAAATATGTATTCAGAAGATGTGGATTGATTTCAAGATCAGCCAAGTAATTAAATCAGATATTTTTAGTACAGTGAAGGGCTTAGGTATGTTTACTGAGATTTTAAAAAAGTAATAAGTATTTTTCCCCTTATCTTATAAGTCTTCCATTTCAAAAAGAGTTAAATGTCACTTTAGATATAAAATATATTTGCAATATAGAACTGAAGAGTAATGTTGGTAGAAAAAAGCCTCAGATCCAATATGATGGATGGTATTAGCTATGCAGCCTTTAAAAATTTCTTGGTACTCTTTCTTAATAAATTAATAATTGAGTAGTAGAAGTATAGTGGTGATTCGATCTTAGTTTCAAGGCTATACCAAGAATTTCCTGATAGATGACACACAGAAGTTATCACATTTAACGTAACTATGTTGAGCTCTTTATTTCACCTACACAGAAATTAAATATTTCAATTTTTGTGTAGTCTATTTTTTCATGATGCAGGTTTAGTAACTAGATTGTTCTGTTAGTAAGCTACTTTGGTATCTTTAGATGTATGGAAAAATGATCAACAATCTCGATCTCTTTGAGTATATTATAAAGACTGCTATACACAGGAACAAAGATTCTTAAATATGTCATTACTTGAAAAGTTTTATATCCTCTTCACATATTTTGAAAATCAATTATCACAATATGCCATTCACTCCATATTTTCATTCTTATCACCTGCCTCATGTTCAGGTTGAAGTTCTGAAGGAGAAGGTTTCATCTACTCTGTAAATAGAAGTTCTGTAGTAGAGATTACCTTCTACACCTAAAGGTAACCTCTATTGCAAGAAGTTTCTGGCTTTAATATTTTGCCCTGCTCATAAGGTCAATGAGGTTGCAGAGGCAGACAGAGCTAATATCCTTAGTTTTGTTCTCACAACTTTCATGAAGTATAAGAAAGTTTGGTAACATTTGAGAAGACATATGACAATTAGTTGGATTTGGCTTGGCTGATACATTAAAATGAATTATGGATTATGACTGAGTACAAACTTGGAGAATCTTTGGACTTTCTGATATTGTTGGACCAACTTCAGTAAGACCGATTCATAATGGTTGATGGTCAGAGATTGTTGGAATTATCATACAGCCAGATTTCTATTTCTTGTTTAGAGGTTTATTACCCCCAAAATGAATAGATTCAACAATTCACTGATATTTACACATATGTATTTTCTATGCAGGTTCCCGCTGGAAATCCATGTCAAATCAAGAGAAACAACCTTATTATGAAGAGCAAGCACGATTAAGTAAAATCCACTTAGAAAAATACCCTAATTACAAATATAAACCCAGACCAAAACGCACTTGCATTGTTGATGGCAAAAAACTGCGCATTGGAGAATATAAACAACTAATGAGATCTCGACGACAGGAGATGAGGCAATTTTTTACAGTAGGGTAGGTATTTGAGGAGGGTTAATTTAAATGTACGAATTTCATCTCTTCCAACAGTGGTCCCGTTCCTATTTAGGGTTGAGATTTAACCTTAAGTTAAGATTAGCCCATGATTAAACATTCCACCCCCCCACACACCAACTCTGTTGTAGTGACTTTAACAATTGATGATAATCTGAAGCACAGTGCATTAGCTGGGATTCATTAGTATTACATTGCTTTTAAATTAATATCAATGTAAAATTTACTT
>JANHFJ010002816.1:12573-23784 GCA_032468195.1 Cerberus rynchops
TTGAGGTCTACCTATGATGCCAATTACAGGCCTCTCTCATTTTTTTAAGTGGGAGAACTTGCACAATTGGTGGCTGATTAAATACTTTTTTGCCCCACTGTACATGAACATTTTTCCAGGATGGGCAGGAACAAACGAGGCACACTATCTAGTTATGACATAAGTATGGATTGACCAAAAATGCTTTTTAAGTTCCTGAAGAAAAGCAAAATATAATAAAAATAACTTATAGCAAAGAATAAAATAGAGACATGCCTAATTTTCACAAAAGTTAGGAGATGAGGCCTATCAATTTCTTTCTGGACTTCACTCCATTTCCTCCTATGATTTTATGTTGCATTATTAAAGTTTTTACCAAGGTACATTACGACATTTTAATAATAATATTTATATGATTGAAGTTGTGTACTGTTTAGTTAAAAGGGGTAAAACATGGTACATATCCATCCAAATTAGTGAAATAGTACAAGCCACATGTAGTCCATAGGCTCAGTTTCATTGTTCTAATAGGTAAAGGAAAAATAAATATTCAAAAGAAAAAATGTCAATACTCTTTATTTCCAACCTAGAAATTGGCATGTGAAATAGAAATGATCTGGCGGGTGTAAATTCATGATGTTTTGTTGTTTAACAAAGAGCCACGTGTACATATATATTTTTAATCAGTGTCAAGCAACAATCCAGGTTGTAAGCATCATGTGCTTGTGAAATTGAAAATAAATTATATCATTTAAAATATTGATACATTTAGATGCTGGATTTATAGCTATACAAGAGTATAGCCAGTCCTTATTTTCCATAACATCCATTCAAATCCTAAAGGTATACGATGCTTCCAATCCATTCAGTTAATAAATAAACTGATTCTCTATATATCTATGGAGATTCTCAGTCATCCAGGTTATGGTGATCCCAAAGCTTTTTCAAGAGGCAAGAGGATTTTTAAAGAGGCAAAACCAGAAAGTCCAGTTGCCTCTTGAAAAATCACCTTTGGGATGATTCTCCATATAGTAGTTCTCTGGAATTCTAATTGAGTTGAGGATGTTGTGTGGAACCCCGACAGTATAGCTTTATAAGCACCTGTAAGTTTAAAACAATGTAAGGAATCTCCATAATAATTTGTGCAGATAAATTTTCATATTCAGAAGGAAATGAGGAATGCCATTTCCTTAGATCCCAAAGCATCATTGAAATAGCTAAGTCTCAACAGTTTTGTTAAGGGCTAGGAGAGTAGAAATATGTCTGTTGTCAATGGGAATGCTGTTAGAGAAGATGCATTGGAGAAGGCTGGACTGAAAGATTCCCCCAAATTAAAATCTCTGAAGGATAGAATGAGAGTAGGGTCTCTCCCGCAGCTCTTAATGGATGGACAAAAGCTGCTGGAATAGGCAATCTATGGATACCGAGGTCCTGAATCATGAAAACTTTCAAAAGTGATATTCACAGTAACACTTGAATTGCACTCAGAAATAGACTACTTACCAGTTCTTAAAGCAGAGATTTCACACGGGCAAATCAATTGGAGCCAAAACTGCTTGAGCTGCTATATTCACTACAATTTGATGTTTCCAAATTGAACTTAAAAAATTGGAACCATATATGGTGTATTACAATAATCCAAAATGTGGGGAGGGAGCCATTAAGGCATAAATGATAATGCACAAGGCCTCCCAACCCATAAATGTGTGTAATTGGCAAAAAATGGAGTTGCGCAACAATTCTCCCTGACACAATTGCTATCTGCTTTTTTGGAAGTAGCTGTGAGTCTAAGTGGAGCCCTAGATAACAGATCAAATTTGCATAGGGAGGCACCATTCCATTGTAGAGTCAAAAATTGACTAGCACTGAAGTCAGAAGCTTCACACCCAAAGTTGCAATCTATTTATTGAGGCTGAGACTCTTCTTTATCAATATGCAGTTTCTGGGCATCAAGATAGATTCTCATCCACTTTCCATATTCAGACTGACATTGATACATGGCACTATACCAGCAAGTGATCTCCCATTTGTTTCATGTAGATGTCATATAGGACAGGTGAAAATGTCAACATTTGAGACATACCAAACAGAGAATCCTAATTCTTGATCTTTTGATAACCTTCATAACCATTAGCTGGAACTGTTCACTCATGGATTCCAGGCCTGTGTCCTGACTGGAAAGAGTACAGAAAATTTGTTTTCCCCAGAGCCCTTTTCAAGGCACAGCTGCAAGTTTAAGTAACTTGCTTTCTCTGCAGCTTTTACTTTCTCAATGACTTCCTTCAAAAAGTTGGAAACCAGTCTGTACTTAGCTAAATTTGCCAGGTTGATCAATGACTTTTTCAAGAAGGGGGGCACTCCTTTCTGGAGGATTTCACTAATCAGTAAAGAAAAGAATCCAGGCTACATGTGCAAAGTTGATATCATGGAGAATTTGGTCCATTTTCTCAGGCTCTGCTGTTCTGAACTATCCCAGATATTTTTCAGAGAAGTAGCCTATGTTACCTTTCTAGAACTGCTCAACTAGCATCAAAGGCTGAAGGAATTTGAGTGATTATATCTTCCACAGCTCACAAATTCTTCATAATTTTTAAATAAATGTTGTTCAAGCCTAGCCTTCTCAAACAATAATAATTCTGAGTTTAATATGGTAGATCTCTCTGAATGTGAAGTAATTTCTTAAGTTTCAAACTGGTATTCAGAAATTGTTCCTGATTCTGGTTGGGGTTTTTTTGTGATGAGTATGAATTATAAACATTGATAATCTCATTTATAATTTATCTGATATCCTTCTAAAATTTCTCAAGTCAGAGGCCACCACTATATCACATGAAAATGAGTTCATTAGTTTGACAAAGTAATTATTTTCTGTTTTCTACTATTCAACAGTATTAGTAGGCTGTACTTTATATAATTATGACTGATGGAGAAACTCTATTTGCATTAATAGAGTAGATATATTTGGTATTGGCAATTAAAATATTTTTAAATTACCAACATCAATTTAGGTACTTTATTTATCAATATCTCCATCAGTATTAAATTTGAAATTCCTTATATTTTCTTCATTTTCTTACTTATTTAACAATTACGGTATATCAATTTATACGGTAGCAATTCTGGCAAACAGGTTTTAAATCAATCAAGAACAGAAACAAATGATAGACAACAATATAGCTATCCATCTACATGTCTATCATGCTACATTTGATACAAGTATTGACAGTGACATTCTGAATAAGTACAACTTTTCAAAACTGAATTCATGGTAACTTGCTATTTAATGCATTGAAGCTTATTCTCAGTTAAATGGATATAACATTGCAATATCATTTCATTTGATATGAAAGACAATTAACAAATTCCCATGTGGTTACGCATAGTTGTCTCAAAAACTGTATTCTGCTTGAAGAAATCGTGCAACACCCACTTGCTAAGGAGACTTGTTTGATCTTGCCCTGATTAGTCATACAGAGATTAGTGTCAATTATTACTGAATAGATGTACATTTCCTGTCTTTTGCTTATGTTGTAGTTAAGTGGCTAATGCACCACATTGCTGTTACGATTGCACAGAAGCAAGCTTGGTTTGCATGCGTTGAACCTTCTTTCTTAAATCAGCTAGTGGTTTCCATAATCTTTGCTTACTAGAAGAGAAAAGTCATCTTGTGGTGGCATTTTCATCTAGCAGTGATTATTTTCTAACATAAATCAAAGTCAGAAGAATGTTTGCTGTCTTTGGAGGAAAGAGAAATGGATATTCACACCTAGTTGGTGTTGTTGGCAGCATTCATTAAATGGAATGGGGAGGCATTTGGAAGATAATTAGCATATACACTTCCTAAGTCATTATTCATATTTTTTCTAAAAATTACATTCCCGGAATATAGATAAAAAACAAAGCCAAGGATCTGTCAGGAATGTAAGAAACGTGCCATATACTTTTTTTTTTAAAAAAAGGAATCAGTTATTATCCATAAATCCTGAATAATCTTATTTAAAATCATTTCTGCTTTCATCTGTCACCTATGTATTCTTGGAAACTCTTAATAACTTTCAAGTGCATGTGATGTTAAATGTGTAATGTCACGTGTGTTTTCCATTACAACCAGATTTATAAGACAAGGATGGTAGAACTTCAAAGGAAGATTAATCTTTTCCTTCATCTGTTCATTAAAAAATAACTCATCTCTGGCTTCTGATTACAGTTTTAAACAATGTTTACATTAATACTTTGATAAATTCAGTTTCATGATAAAGAAATATTAAGCTTTTAATCACTAGATCCCAATAAACTGTAGTATGCCACAGTGTAATATGCCACAGATTTAATACCATCTTCACTTACCTTCTCAAGTTGCCTGACTGCAGTTCATACATGCAGTTCAAGTTGCCATCATTGAGACCCTATAACACAAGTTCATCCAAGAGTGAGCTCCATCTTTGCTTTCTGAGCTGGTGCTTTGCAAAAGTTGCTTTTCAGTTGCTATATAGCTCTTACCATTTAAATATTACCCTTCTAGGGGGGAAAAGGAAAAAATATTTGGCCTCAAATACTCTTGGAATTCTATTTTGTCTCTTTTTTTTATACCAGAGACAACTATCTGTAATTAGCTGAGACACTGTGATGGCCCAAATGTACTTTATTTTTTTTCTTAAATGTTCCAGGCCATAGCACAAAACACAGATCTTAAAGAACGGTTATGCAGAATACATGCCGAATCTATGCTCCTTGATTCAGCTGCTAATGCAAATTCAAGCCCTGATTTTGTAAAGGTGGGTATAGATTTCCTATTTTTTTTGCAAAGCTTCTTGTTGCATCACTCCTCCATTCATTCACCTGGTCATTGTCTTGTCCTAATGAACCTTCTCATCACCTAGTATGGCCACCCAAACAATAACATCAGCTTTTGCCATTCTTTGTAGTGTTGCTGAACAATTTTATATTCCATGTTTTAATTTTTTTAGATATTAAATTCTTCTACACAACTTTTATACTTCAAATAATTGTCAGAAACTAATTTGCCTTTGTAAACAGTACCTTTTAACTCAGTCTGGGAGAAAATAACACTGTATAAAACCTGTCAAGATAAGGATTACACCACTCAGATTGTTAAAAGGGGCTTTCGGAGGGGGGGAGATAAGAGGTAAAAAAAATAAAATTTAAGTTGAACTATAAAATGTTCTAATCAATTGCATAGTTTCTCTTTTCTTGCTGAATATGTTTCTGCCACTAATAACATTACCTAGAAACAGGATGGAAATTAATGCAGATACATTTAGCTATAATAAAACCTTATTTAAGCAGGCATCCTCCAAATACATTGGCACTACAATTCTCAGGACATCAGCTTAGGAAGGGCTGAGATAGAATGCATAACTTTGTCACAGTGGAGTACGTGATATTTCAAGATAAGAAATTATATGACTTTTTAAGACAAACAAAAATGAATTTAACTTATTCATGGCAAATGGATAATATAGGTTAGTTCCAGGCATATATTTTGAGAGTATGCTGTGATTTGAACTGAACAATTGGAGAGGTCAGATGTTAATGGATCATAGCTTATATTGCATTTTTATGAGATATTCTCAAGGCAAGAAATTCTTAATGGAATTTCTCTTACTGTCTGATGAAGGCTATTGCTGTAACTGGAGACCAAGGGCTTTTTTTGACATTGGTGGCTTTTTAGTGCTTATGGTGCTATACAGAAGAACACTTACAGTTCATTTGCTGTAAGCTAGGCACACATTTCAGTTTTCCACATTTATACTATTATACTATTTTATTTGTGTGGACATTCCATTTTGTTTGTACTAAAAGATAGTCACACAAGTTTGCTCTTGTTGTTATATACCGGTATGTTGTGGAAATAAATTGCATCCAAAATAATATAAGGCTTCCCATACACCCTGATAAACTAGAACTCTGTTTTCACCTGGTGTAGTAATTTAGAAGTTGAAAACTTTTGAGGCTTCCTTCTTTTCTTAGGCTAAGGAATCTACAGTCAGTTATAATGTTAGAATGGGCAAGGAAGCAATTTCATTTATTTTGTTTGAGGGAATGCAGATACTTTTGAGCTTTGAAGAGTCTTAAGGCATACATCTTCCAAAATGGAAAAACTCTGATTTGAGGGCATGGGAGTTAATGCAATGTTGTGATGCCTTTATAAAATTTAAAACATTTATTTTTACTATAAAAATGAAATTGTTGAGCCCCAACCACTACAGCAGGGGATTCTAATATTCCCAATGGGGTAACCAATTTTTTTCAGTCAGGGAACTTCATGTTGCTTATTCTGATCAAATTCAAAATGCCAATCCTGGTTTTGAATGGTGGAGCATACACCAAATAGGGTAGCTAGATATGTTTTCCTTAAAAGAAAATGCATCACTGAAAAGAACAACAAAGGGTACAGATTTGCATATGGTGATTTATATATGCAAATCCAGACTTAGAATATGATTAATTCTTTCCAGTATATCACACTGGGAAAAATGATGAACCGATGTGAGGTGTGCCTACCCACTAAACTGGCTGGATGCTATTGTTGAGGGCAGTGTCAAGACTCATACTTTTTCCTTTTAATTTTTATTTACTTACAAAGTTTAATGTAATTATTCATAAGCGGTTGTGAAATGGGAGAGGCAAGGCATGTCCTTTCTTGAAAGAAGTCTCTGTGTGAACAATCTCTGGCTGTTTCAAAGCTATATAGGCTAGTTGTCTGCTATTTTTATTTTAAAAAAACCCTAGAATCATTAGGTTGGTTCTGTTAACATTTTCATTTTCACTATGTATCATAATAAGTTATCTAATTCTCCAATCGTCCTCCTGTTTGTCTCTCTGTGTAGCCTTTATAGGCCATTTCAATCTACTGATTTCTCAAATACATAATTTATGACTAAAAGCAGATATTAAACATTTAAAACTAAAACCATATAGTAGGTCTTAATCATCTAAGAATTTATAGTTGCAAATACAGAGACTAATAAGCAATGAAGATAAGTATTTGGTTAATTTTGTTTGATGAGTTAATCCAATTTTCCAGTTGCCTGTGACTTGATTTTATCTCTCCTTTTCTTTCAGAGAAAAATGTGAGGCTTTAGAAATTGCATAATCCAAACTTTACACTTTGGTAAAATCCTTTCTTTTTTAGCATTACTTTGATCCATTTGGATATACTGTTGATACTGAATTTGCTTGCAGTGAGTTTAATAATAATAGTAACTATACTGAAATTATAAAAAGATACTATTTTTGCAAAGTGACAGTCAAAGTCATGGAGAGAATCCATTCCTAATGGATTTCACATAAATCAATATTCTTCATAGACATTTTCATAACACGAAAAAGACCCACTGGCAAGTTTTCTTTATTCTCCTGCTCTCAGTTTCCTTGAGAAAGCTGTTTTTGCTGGAGAGGCCTGGAATCAGAAGGCCAAGACCAACAAGCTGCATACCTTACTTTTATGATCACAGAAGCCTTCAAAATCATGCTCCAAAATTTGAAACATATCAAATAGAAATGTCAAATAAAAGCAGCATGCTTATGAAAAAGATAAATTCAAACAAACTAGGTGGGGCAAATGTGGTAGCAATTTCATTCCTGTTCCTTTTGGTGACATTCTTTTACTGCATTGGGGCCTTGGGTCACTCAGAAAATGTAGAAATTTATTAATTAAGACACATAAAAAATTGAACATTCTTTAATATGAGGTCATAAATGAAAACTCTCTTTAGGCTTCTCTGTATCAATAACTATATCGATTTAAGTATTATGAGAAACTATTTTGTGATGAAAAACATCGGACAAAATAAATCAACATCTGCGTCACTATTTTTCTCTTGCTGAACCCAAATTCTTCATGATCTTGAGATGTTTTGAGTATGCAAAAATTGTCTAATTTCTCCAATACTCAATATTACAGCAGTGGCATTGTAAGGCAATGCAAAGATTGAGATGAGAGGATAGAAAATAATTGGTCATTATATCCATTATATCTATTTGACCTTGTTAGTTTCTTGACTTCTCCTGTCCTTTTATATATGTTAGCTTCTTACAATGCACTGTACTTCACAATTCTGTTTTGTTTTGTTGTTAATTTGCTTAGATGGGTTTTTTGACTTTCCATCCAACCAGCATTTTGCCACCTCTTTGCCTTAACTTTTACCTATCCATCACTGCTTGCAGTGATGTTGATAGATCATTTGTTCCATTTTGTGTGAAAACACATAGCTAGTATTTATTCCTTTAAAAAGCTTAGAATGGTTTCTGCAAGCAGAGTAAAATACCCATCTTCCTTTCCTGACTCAAACAATGGAAGATCCTAGCTTTGCAAATATGCTCTTTAAGCATCATTATCCAGCTCACTATAGTTTTTCCTTTTCCCTTTTGAGTATCGCTCTGAGACTAAATGTTTGTCCAATGGATGGGCAAATCTATACCATTCCTATGCTATATATAGGAAAAAACACCACTGTATTTCAGAAAATACTATTTTAGTACAAACATAGGGAGTTTCTGTAATTACTTATATCAAGGGTGTCAAACTCAATTTCATTGAGGGCCTCATGAGGGTTGCGTTTGACCTCGGAATGCAGGAGCGTGGCTAGCATGGCTGTGGCTAGCTCAGTGTCACTCGTGTTGAGGGAGCCTGTGGCAGCCTGAGTGTGCTGCCAGAGAAAACTGAACTTGTGGCCCTCCTGTGCTCCGTTTTCTCTGGCAGAATTGCAGGAGGCCATCACAGCCAAAAATACAGCTTCCAAACTCCGTTTTCACTCTTCAGAGATACTGAGGGCTGGTCCTTTGCTGTTTCCAGGGTGGCTTCAGGGGCCAGATCTAAGCATCCCATAGGCTGGATATGGGATGCAGGCCTTGAGTTTGACACCCCTGACATACATACTTAGCTGACTATGTCAGCCTTACAGTGATCTCAGTATTAAAATCAGCATGTTTGCTGAAGAACTTTGTAATTTGTAACTATCTAGTATCATTTCATGGAGTGGGGGGGGGGCTTTGTTAGGGAGCTCTTGACTTCTACCCTGAAATTCAGCTTTAACTGCCACTATATGCTGAGGTACTTAAGAAAGGTGTTAGACATACAATATTCTTATGGTTCCGTGTTTTCCTTCCTAAGGTAATTTAAGTAAGCATCCTTCAAAAAGCCTGATCAAGCAGCCTTTTATACAGGTAGTCCTTGACCTACAATCATTTGTTTGGTGAACTTTCAAAGTTGCAACAACATTTTTTAAAAAATGACATGACCATTTTTCAGGTTTACAGCAGTTATAACATTCTCATCGTCATGATATTAAAATTTAGGTGTGTGGCAGTTGGCTTATATCTATAATGTTGCAGTATCCCAGGATCATGTGATCACCTTTTGCATCCTTCTGACAGGCAAAGTTAATGATTTACTTAACAATTGTGTTACAGCTTCAGTGATTCATTTAACAAGTATGGCAAGAAATGGGGCAAATCCCACTTAACAACTGTCTTGTTTAGGAACAAAAATATTGGATTCAATTGTGGTCATAAGGGCTATCGGTATAACCAGTGGTGGGATTCAGGGGGTTTGGGGCACCTCTGTAGAACTCTTTGTTAAATTGCTGACTGACACCGCCCTGCCTCACCCCTAAAACTTGCGTAATTTTGTATAGTTTTTATTCATATTGTAAAACTTGTGTAGTTTTGTATAGTTTTTCATTCATATTGTAAAATTTTTGTAACAAAATCTACTTTTGTATGCCTCTTATTCTTATTTAAGTATTAAATGCATAAAATATTGGTATATCTTTTTTATACTTAAAACAGTAATTAGGGCAAAGAAACGATGTCGAGTTGGCCATGCCCACGCCCACCCAATCACATGACCACCTAGCCATGACCACCCAGTCACATGACCACCTAGCCATGACCACCCAGTCACATGACCACCTAGCCACGCCCACAGAACCTGTTATTAAATTATTTGAATCCCACCACTGAGTATAACCACATGTACTTAAAGAATATACATTCTCTGCAGTAGTGCCTAACCTCTGAAATAGCATATTCCAGATGCCCCAATATGTTGTTCTAGTGTTGAAAGCCAGGCTGTGGGCAGACTGTGGTATGAACTTTTATAAAACTTTGTATCTGTTTGATATGGCTTTTCTGTTTCTCTTTTTTATGTTAACAACAGTTTACTATGTAAAGGACCCAGAATCGTAGTCAGACATTGTTTTAAATATATTTTAATAATAAACTATTGCTCATGACTGTTTTTTTATTTATGTTTTTTGCAGGAAAGTTCTGAACATCAAAACAGAGGTCTGGTTCACCAAATATCCAATGAAAGCAGACTATCAATAACAGATTCACTCACCGAATTTTTTGATGCACAGGAAGTTCTGCTGTCTGCCAGCTCTTCAGAAAATGAGGTCTGGAAAATAGTTCAGAAACACTGGATTTGTTTCAAAATCATGTGATCTTTATTATCTTTGCAATCTCAGTGTGACATTATGCCCATTATTTCAGCACACAAATCTTACTGGTACTTTCTAAAGTAGTTTTAAGGGAATAGGGGATTGAAAGAATGAATACAAAAAATATTGCTTAAATGAAGATATTACTATGCTTTTCTTAGGAAGAAATATTAGTTAACCCAAATTTGAATATTATTTCCATTTGTAGCAAGATTTTCCATAATGCAGAAATTATATTCAAGATTACTTTAGCCTTGTCTGGTCCACAGACTAACAGTTGCTTATAGAGGAATTTTATTGTTGCAATATCCATTTCAAACTTGATTGATCTATTTTTATTTCCTTTCCACAAATGTGGCAGTATGTGGAAAGGGATTTTTCCCCGCTTCATTATCAGAATAAAATAATGTTTCTTTCCTCCCCAGGTGTCTGATGATGATTCATATGCCAGTGATATAAGTGATAATATTTCCGAAGACAACCTAAGTAATGACATAGAGAATGAAAGGCAAACACTTGGTAGGGGTCTTTATTTATTTCTGGTCTCTGGTTTGTTTTTAATTTTGAACTGCCAATAATTAGTAACTTAGAAATATGCAGATTAAGTTCAGATTTCCATTTTAAACAATTGCTTTCTGCAGTTCTTTAACTGCAATACTATGTGTGGTGATATCCAATTTCAATTTCAATTTTTTCAATTTCAAATTTATTGGTCACATACACAGTCATACATGGTACGATATGCAGTGAAATGCTTACGCAACCG
>JANHFJ010002816.1:71453-92890 GCA_032468195.1 Cerberus rynchops
TCCTATTCTGGCCTGGCCCCTCTGTCAAATTTTAGAAACCATTGTGGCCAGCGAGTCAAAAAGTTTGCCCACCCCTGTTCTAAACAAAAAGCCTATTGTTAAACAAAATAAATCTTTTTTTTACATTTTTCTAGATATCTTTGTGACTCACCTTAGTTTTACAGATGCTTACTATTTAATTTCTGTCTTTTGATATACAAAGATCATATTTATCATTTCTTCATTCTGTTTAGATCACTGACTCTGATTCAGTGATAAAAGTAAAGACTAGGCTTGAATCTTTTGTTCTAGAGCTGTGATGGCAAACCTTTTGCGTCATCAAGTGCTGTCCTTCATGCCGGAAGGGCATGCCAAACTATCCTGTGAACCATGTGCAGCCCCACGTGCTCTGCATCCCGTTCTTGCGCTTATGCGCAGCCCCTGCAGCCAGTTCTTGTGCTCCATTGCGCGCTAGCCAGTTGGCTTTTGGTACGCGGGAGCACCGAAACCCGGAAGCACAATGTCCCAGCGTGGCATGTATGCACATGGGATGAACAGCTGGCTGGCACGCATGCACATATTGGAAACCGGACATTTGGCTCTCAGAGTACATGTGTGCACTGGGACACTGCACATCTGGGTTTCGGCACTCCCGCATGGCAAAAGCCAGCTGGCTAGCGTGCAACGGAGTGCAAGAACTGGCTGCAGGGGGGCTGCGCTCAAGAAGCACGAAAATGGGATGCAGAGCCAATGGGGCTGCGCATTGCACATGGGACAGTTTGGCATGCCAGAAATCTCACGGGATGGTTTGGCATGCTGTTTCCGGCACGAGTTCCATAGGTTCACTACTGGTCTAGAGTCTTAGAACTAATCACCCTTGTCAAAGAACTTAAGTCCCACCATTATAGAAACCCTCATTTTTTCCAAGAATGACATTCCTATATTGCAAAGATTCTGTTATTATGTTTGTCACCTATGTAAGATTTAACACCAGAGACTTAACATTGCAATAATTTACTTTAAATCCTACCTAAAGCCCACCTTGATACCATTGTTTATGAATCATTGCTCTAATCAGTCTTTGATGTCATGGAGATTTTTTTGGAAAAACTCTTTGTCAGTGTTGAAGTATTGATCTTCTTGTGACAGATCAGATTAGATCCATGAAGTTCTTTGAAATGAAACTGTATTTTTTGTAATCTCAGATTACTTTTGTTGCTAAATTAAACAGGGGTATTCTGTTTAATATTTGTCCCTTTGATATGGTTGATTACATTGTCGTCTTGATCCTATCATGCATTAAGTTTCTGTCACTGTTTCTTTTGCCTACCTATCTTATTGCTCATCCAGTGAGTGCTCCTATAGAATAATTCAGTATTGGGAGAGAAAAATTCTTTCTCTAATTTTTCCTTAAAGATATCTGAAGGTCCTGTTTTTGATTCTCTATTACTCTCTTACCTGTTCTTGGAGTTTTCATCATTTATTTGTTTTGCACTAGTGTCTCTGTATCATTCACACCCAGTTCTACTCATATCTTCATCAAGCCTTCCACTTTATCTAAAAAGTCAGTATGATGTTGAGCATGAATGCCTCCTCTAATTCAATATA
Organism: Cerberus rynchops; assembly: GCA_032468195.1. Classification (NCBI taxonomy): domain Eukaryota; kingdom Metazoa; phylum Chordata; class Lepidosauria; order Squamata; family Homalopsidae; genus Cerberus; species Cerberus rynchops. Next base: position 73,041 of record JANHFJ010002816.1, read on the forward strand.
CCAGGCTTTTCTTCATACCATAAACAATCTGCACAAGTAGTTTTAACTTATGACTGGTTGCTTCGTTTAAAGTTTGCTGAACTTACCTGAGGGATATTTAAAATTGGCTTATATTGAACCAAAGTTTGCTTCACAACTGCAGTTTGCTTACTGACCATCACAAAATTAAGAAAATCAGGTCAGTCACATCTTCTTGCTTTTTAAGCATCACAAGTTATGTCTTTATGGTCATAGCTCGAGAACTACCTGTATTCTTTATCAGTGATGCTATCCATCCATTTAATAAAGATATGAAATTTTTATTTTTGAGATACAGTTTCTATCATCTATTCTGTTCGTGTTTTTTGAATATATGCTGAAGACTCCTCAGTCTTTTCATTTCTAAATGAATCTTACAACATGCTTGGAGATGCAATTTTGAAGTAGCCAGACTTCAACTTGTCAAACCCTTTAAATGCAAGAATGAATTGTAGATTGTCTGAACAATAGTAATTTAAAGGCAAGATTCAATTGTGAGTTACATCAAACTACAGGAATGTTTTTTTCAGCATGGTAATAAAGATTCTCAAGACATTATCTTTAAGGAACAACATAAATTGTTCTGTTTGGCACATTCTAGATTCTGTGTGGACTTGGAGAACATACTGCCCTATTTCCTTGAGTTTATTCAGTAAGGTTTCAGAGGCCCATGACTCTGCTCGGCAGGAATGATTATTTTTTTAAAAGTTTTTGTTTGCCTTTATTTCCTTTCTTCAGAACTGTCAAGTTATTCCCTAGTGCTGCTGTTAGCCTGCTGTGACCTCCAGCTTGTCCCTAGCCTGTGTTTCTTGGTAAGTCCTATCAATTTAAGTTGGAAATGTGTTAACAATAGCATAAGTTCTCGCAGCTGGTTCTTAGTGGTATTTATTCCTAGCAATATCTCTTCCAGCCCTTATGGAATATATATTCCATTCAGTTTAAGAAATTAGCTAGCACTAAATGGTAATTGTATTTTAATGTCATATGTATTATCCTTCAACAAAAGGGTCCTAAGGCAATTCATAGCAGGAAAGATAAGAAAAATTAGTCCAAAACTGAATAAAAAGCAATCACTGATTTTATAAGAATTTTGTCATAATTACAGTACTTCAAATAATAAAAAGCAATCACTGATTTTATAAGCAATTTGTCATAATTATGGTACTTCAAGTAATAATCTGATACTTGAAAAACAACAGTCAACATTTGGTCTGTTTCTTAGACTAAAAAAAATACACATTTTTCCAAATGACAGATTTTTTTTTCAATTTCAAATTCTTTATTACTGCAGATCAGTGACTCAGATTAAATAAAGCTTAATAAAACCTACAGAACACAACCTATAATAAATAAGGTATAGAAACTCCATATATTCAATTAAACAAGTCAGTAGGAATTAACAATTATTTAATAAAAGTATTTATTGCAACTAGATTTTTCATTTGTTGCTATCACCTGAACTTTTATTCCTCCATTCTAGTTTGTCTTGTGGCCATAGTAATTCCATTCTGTTATCAGAAATAGATTAAGATCTTTTGTACCCAAATACTTGTAATTTTTTCCCCTTCAAATGTGGTCCTTTAGTTCCTGCTGTTACTTATCTACCACTCCCTTTTGAAATACATGGGAAAACAATAAAGGAAGGAGGGAGGGAGATATGATTCTGAATTGCTTAGATAAAACCAGTTTAGATTGCAGGAAGCCATGACAATATCTTGTATGCTGATTATTGGCAGGAATTTGTTCAGCAACATTTTGATATAGATAGGTTTTTGTGTCACCTTTTGGAAGTATGAATGGTTATTTCTGTTTTTGCTTGCCCATTTTTAATGCTTTATTGTTAATGGATATTTTGCTGTAACTTATGTTCTTGTGTTGTGATTGGAGGAGTCTTTTTTGAAGTATGAGTTCGTTTTAATAATTATATCTTAATTTTCATACATTTAATTTAATACAGCATCATAAATATCAAAATGAATAAAATAGAAAAATTTCAGTATCCTGCTTATCCCGCAGCAGTGTAGAAGTGACAGTTTGATAGAATTAACGCCTTGAAGGCAAAGATCTGATGCAGAGCAATGATCTGATTCAAAGTGCTGCGTTATGTTTCAAAGGGCTACACGGATAGAATGGCTTTCTGGCATGCTACAGATAAAAAAAACAATGTTGTTCCAAGATACATTGTACAATGGTATTACGATGGTCTCTCTGTAAATGATCTAAGTAGCCAATTGGATAGCATAGTGGCCTCTGTGTTTACAAGAGTTCTTTTGGAGATCCAAGCCTAACATTGTTTTCATTCATTTCTCTTTTTAAAGTAAAGCTGCACATGATCTTAAGTTTGGTCTGTTTCGTGTTAATGGAGTATGCTATCCTACCTGTCCAATTTTGAGGGTAATGCAGCTTTTAGCCCATGCTGATACTTAAAATTTATATAGTTATGACAGACTTTGACTTCTCAGTAATGATTAAAGTGATGCTCTAAAAACATATAGTGTTTTTAAGAACAGGGTTTATAAATGCCTTTTTCTCTGTAGCATACTATTCTGTGGTATTGGGACTTGCTGTATTAGATAGCCTCTACCAATATGCAGAATTCCCAGCTCAGTCAAAGTAAATTGTAACACTGATAAAGGGGCCCCACTTGGTAGGAACCAAGCTTCTCAACTAGTAATGGCTATCTTCCTGGCACTTCAGAGAACTTGGCAATCAGATGCAGCAAACATTGTCACAAAGATAGGTCTGCATTCATTTCTCAATATTATTACTACACCAAGCCTAGATGTTCACAGAAAGCAAGACAAAAATATTTGCTTTTTTAGCTGTTTATGAACATTTTAAAGATCATGGACATTTTTAGCATTGCTTCAATGCTTTACTAGGGATACTAGTTGAGATACCAGGCTTTTTGCTAGACAATTTGGAGACTGATGGACTGTTCCTTCCTCTATTTCAAAAGCCATTATGATGAAAACCTGAGATACCTAGCTGAACCTTGGCAGGATTGTTCTCTAGGAGTTCTACATTCCATTTCATATCATGCTGCCAAAAGTGAATCACCTAAAGGCATTTAGATAATCTATGGAACCACAAAGCAGGTTCATATGAATCTATTCTCAAATCATGCCTCTTCAGATCTCAGATCTGAATAGAATCAGGATTTGTGCCAGTTTATCCCGCCCTCAAACCTATAGGTGTACACATATTTAATGATAGATATGTACTATCCTGGTCCTTTCCACAATTGGATTATATAGTGTACTAAAAAGGAATGTGAAATAGAAACCCAGACATTTAAAGCCCGAGATAAAGAAAAGGACAGACTTAAAGTCATTGACAGTTTTGAGATCATTAGTGGTATTTTACATTTTCCCAATCTACCCTGAGAGGTTGCTAGGAATTGTAGTTTATAAAATGCTTATGAGAAAAGTATCTGCATAGATAGTGTCACTATTGAAGAGATTGTTGCAGAGCTTTGGCTGGAATAGCAAATGAGTGTTTTTATTTTATTTATATCCAGAATTTCTTTCAATTAACTATATTCCTTTTGATTCTGACAAAAACCTTTAGGTAATCAGCAAAGTTGCCCAGAGAATGGGCATTTGGCTTTGGTTTTCCAATCTAATGTAGCATACTCTATTACATTGCATTGATCCTCTAACTCGTTGCCTTATTAAGAATGTGCAAAACTATTGTTCCTGAATCTCTGAAGATTAATTTCCAATGACCAAATTAATGTAGTTTGAAATAAAACCCCAGTGTTCAGATGTTCCATTCCCAGCTGTTATTTTTACATCCATTCCCAGCTGTTATCTTTACATATAAAAATTTGCCTTCATTATTTAAAAATTGTACTATTGTGGAAATGCTTTTAATCAATGCCTTTCTGTCTCTGAGCAGCCTAATATGACCTCAGAAGATGGTACAGTGACACTTGCAGATCCCGTACTGGCTCCACTTGCTGACCCAGGAAGGTTTCGGATAGCACAGAGGCTATTTGCTTTATCAAACATTAAACTTGAAATGACGGAATCTTCCATCAAAGCTGCAACTATGAAAAAATCCAATTTTTCCCCAATTGTTCTATATATAGCATTGAACGGCCTCCATGCATTAGGCAATGAAAAAGACAAGAACTGATGAAGCTGTTTGAATAGTTTATTACAAGTGTCTCTGTTTAATGCCTTTTAGTGTGAACCCATTAGATTTGTGTCCATGCAATTGGAATATCTGCCAGTGGGCTGTGTTTGTTGGACCAAGGCGAATGCTGAAATTAATTATATGAATGAAAAGATGCAATGATAAAAAAAAATCATGCAGGGATACTTGGTGAGATGTTTGACACTCCTATATTATTTTAAAGTTTAGAAAGATTACATGACCTCAATTTTAGCCATTTATTCAGCAACCGTTCAAAGTTGTAACAGTGCAGAAAAAAGTAATTTTATGGCCCATTTATTGCCATTCACAACCTTCACAGCATCCATCAGCCATATGAATGTCATTAGTCAGTATGTACTGTCTTGGGCCAGACCTGTGATTCCCCCCCCCCCTTCACATAACCTCTCCCCTTGTAGAGAGATTGAAAAGGATTTCAACAAAGCAAGCTATTCTGTGTTCTACATATCATGATCACACTGGCAGCAGGGAAGGATCAGGCAAAGGAGAGATTGCCTGTGTAAATTGCTTGCTTTTTGTGTCTGTCCACCTGAATTGGTTTGGAGAGAAAGGATTTCAAGGGAACAATTCTGCCCTAGATTGTAACATAGTTGCATTGCCTTTGATGCATACAAGACAGCAAGATCAACTCAGCAATGGCTTCATTTAGCATCAATCTCAAGTAGAGCTGTGAAGAATTCCTTGTATTAGTTATTGTGCTTTGGTATAGTCTTTTTTACCTTATAAACAAGAGCAACATCCCCCAGCCTTTGGGGCACCAGAGACCAGTTCTATGGAGAGGTTTTTCTATGAACTGGAGGGAGGTGGTTTTGCATGCTGCCTCCATCCTGTGGCCTGGTTTCTGGCATGCTATAGCCTGGTGCTGGTCCACAGACCAGGGGTTGCGGTGTGGCAGAGAAGCTGGGAACAGCAGCATCCATTTTGGGAGTCATATTTATAATCTTTCTACTTATAAAGGCATTTTTATTTACCCTAATTGATTAATGTGAGGTGAACTTCAGGCCTCAGAGCTGTCTAATTTGGATGGGATATGTTAAGCAAAATGTAATCTTCTAGCTTTTCAGATATTCACAATGTTATATAAATCCTATTCAGTTCCATCCACTTCTGTTAGCAAAGCCATGTGGCATCAAACCAATGGAAGTTTTTGGATATTATATTCACAGCACTTATTAAATGCTATTATAAGGTATTGGAATGATAGTTTTTCCAGCATTTTAATTAGGCATATGCAATGCAAAAATATGACTTATTCTTTCATATTGAAAAAGTTTTGCATACATAATTCAATATAAAATTATAACATATATTGCAAGGAAGACCTACTTTATTACTTCTTTCCAGCTTCCTTTTCTGATGCCTGCTCTGTGCAGTGGGAATGCAATTCATAAGAGATCACACTGAATTTTCAAATATTAAATTTTATTTCATATATACAAAAATAACTTTCTTAGGAGTTTTCAGGATTTCACAGTTTTATACATTTCAACAATGATATACAATTTAAATGGGGAGACATTAGGGAAATTTCAACTGAATAACACACGTTTGTCTCATGAAATTTCACCAGTTTTCTTATGATCCTTTTTCAGAACTTTCTAATCTAATCTATGTGGCAATTTTCTTCTGATTTACAGCGTGGAACGATATATTAGTGCACATGTTTTGAAAGAAGTTACCAACTATTTAATAGAAATATTAAGAGTTGAAATAATAAAATTATACTGCATAAGCCTAACAGAAGTAATTATTTCGGAATGTACCTAATGATTATTTTCTATCATCTAATTTTAGAAACACAAAATAGCCCCAAAATAATAATCCACACAAAAATGTGTACTTGAGTACACATTCAAAGAATTGGTATGCCAGTGCATCCAAGATACAGTTTCCAAGTTAAAGTATCTTTTTTAAAAAAAAAAAGTATAACTACCATATATGCATCTGAACCCTTAATCAGATGTTTCTCTTACCCTCACATTGGAAGGGCACAATTAACATCAATTGTTGTAAGTGGAGATGATTCTCAGCTATCGTACTTAATCAGTAGGAAAATGTTCGATCTTAAAAATGGACAATTCTTTTAGCAGCAAGAAGCCTCAAAGAAATTTAGTTCTGCCAAGAAAGTCCATATAAGGCAAGGAACAAAGAAGTCTATTTAAGGCTGAAACGAAGAAGATAAACAAGTGATCTATACTTTTAAAATACAGGTATTCCTCAACTTACCACCATAATTGAACCTGGAATTACCATTGTTATGCTGGATTTTAAGAGCATCATCACTAGTCCATGCCCAGTTTTATGACCAGTGGTTGTTAAGTAAACACATTGTCCATGTATGGATGCTTTTTTCTGGAAGCCAGAAGTAAACATCAGTTCCCAGCAAAAAAATGTAAATTGCTGTCACATGACTGCAGAACACTGTAAATGCATATTTATGGAACAACTGTTGGTTATCCAAAGTGTGATCATGTGACTAGGGGGACAATAAGAACTGCAAATCTAGGAAATTCCTTTTTTGTGGGGGATGGGTGTTGTAACTTTCAATAGTTGCTAAGCAACTGGTCATAAGTTGAGGACTACCTATACCATGTAATGAAATAGATATGTAAGAGTCATTAGGAATATCATTAGTTTGTTGCCTAGGGTTTTGTTTTTTTCTCAGGAATATTGCCATTTTAATATTATAGAGAAAGGATTATCCAATACATAGTCCCAGTCATGTTGAACTTTGGAAAACTAATGCAATGCAATTTACATCAAAATCAAAAATATTTCAATATAACATCATGAAAGCAGCTTTTGAGATTGTTTAAGGGTTGCTTTGTTTTCTCTGATAGCTTCCAAGATTTGTTATGGGAATTCCTGCCAATAGACAAAACAAAGCAAAATAGTAATAATACATGGTTCATGTAGACAGTATTTGATTTTGAGCGGATAAAAAATTACTCAAGAATTGAAAATAAAAATCTCAAACATTTCAAAAAAAGTTCCGCATCTTACATTTTTATTCCAAATATTCATACCTAACCATAATCCTATCAGAATCGTATAAAGACTTGAACAAAACAGTTTGCATTCAAAATTCTGCAACTTTCTCTAAAACAGCTGCTAATTCCACAAAATGCTAAAATAATATCTCGTTTTTAGGAATCCCAAGCTTGAGACATTATTATAGACAGGATTTACACGACTTTGTGTAGATATCTTACAGTTAAAATTATTGCTGTTATTTTTGAGTAGTTTTTCAAAATTTCTTAAGTACAAAAAAATTACTCAAATATTTTGTACACAATTATTTTAAACTCGCTTATCTGTGACACTAGTAGGTTGAATAGAGATGCAGAATTTTTTCCTTAAGCACCAACATGAATTATCATTTAAAACAGCAGTCTCAATTTTACCAGTTTTGCAGAGTGGCAGGGAGGGGAGGGAAGATGGTTCCACTCGAGTGGCGGGTGAGCAAGCAGCTCCACTTGTGCAAGTGGTGGGCACACGTGCCTGCCACTTACAGAAATGGAACTGTGCATGCATGCTTGCCAGCTCGCTGTGCGTACAAGTGGAGCTGAACATACTGTGCACTTTACTAGCTAAACAGAAATAGGCATTTAAATTAGAAACTAAAATTAGCTTTGATTTAGGTCTGACTCAGCATGATTCATATATTCTGCATTTTATTATAAATTTAAGAAATGAAAAGCTTAAATAAACATAATTATATATTTCATGAATTTTATAGTTCCTACGAATTCAACCTATTGTAGCTTAGATATAACTTTAAAGTTATCATAATGTATAAACTATAAATTTATGGAAAATTATTTTTTTAAAAGCTTCAACAGATACAATTATGGATTGATTTAATAGGTAAGTAATGTTTTAATAATTGCCATGCACTTTTATTTTTTTCCATTCCATAATTTTTGGTTAAAACTATAGAACAGAACAATAAACAGTATTTACTGAGCCATGTTAACATCTAGTATAGGCATTTGCATAAACCATTGTTTTCTACTATTATTACACAAGCATACCTATACACTTAACACATATATTTCAATATATATTTACTTTGGTACAGATAATGTACCCTAATGTCAACACACAATATTGTCTTCCCATTTCATGTACTCATATTAAGCATAGACACTTCCATTTTTATATTGAACTACACATGGATCACTCTCATATGTTTTCTTACTCTTGTTAGTGAAGGGAGAATAAATATAATTTATCCTTTGAGGAAAGTGGTAAAACATTTCTGGTATATTCTGGATTTATTATCCATAGGTATTTGCAATATATCAGTTTATATCATTGACAGGAACTCTGCAGTTTCAGACAAAGATGCCAAGAACTGAAATTGGGACACTTAGAATGTTCTGCCTCTGATTTAATTCATGCTGCACCTCATTTACTAAACTTAGCATCATGATATTGTCCTTGGAAGCATTTTGGCTTTTTCATACTTCCACTGCTGCCATTCAGTGGGAAGATAAATTCATGGGTCTCTGTATTCAAAGTTTTAATTTCTTCATAGCTGGGGTTATACCCATACAGCACAAACTGAATGACCATATCATTTGCAGTGATATTCTGTTGCTGAGCGTATAGGTATATTTTATATCAAATGCAGTAATTCTTATGCATGGCAGCGAACTGACTCTTCCTATTACATTCAGGGCTTGTGGTTTAAATTCTCACAGTAATAATAGAGAATGAATTCTATGACGAGCAGTTCTCCCAAGATGATAATAGAAGTACCAGCATAAAAAGTCTTGCCCAGAGAAAATATAACCAATTTCCTCCTGTTAACAATTTATTTAGAAAGCCAGTAAGGCAAATAATGATATTCTGCTTTTTTCTTCCTGTTTTTGACAGCACTGAGCTTCTGAGCCTTAAAACCAAAATCAAATTCCTTTAATCACTTGCTAAACTTTCCTTGAACTAAGGCCAATTCAAAAAATCTTTCCAACAGGAGTGGATAATACAAATCAATGGCTAGATTAACAAGATGGGAGTAGACTGAGTATTCTGCTTGAGAACAATTTTTTTTAAAGACAGTTCAGGTAGAATCTGAACAGAACTTTAATCAAGGCTATTTAAAATGGAGCCCAAACACATCTAACAAAGAGCAGTAGCAACAAACCAACTGGAATGCTGTCTAATGTAATATTAGAAAACAAAGGAGAAGCAGTTATATGACTTGAGGATTCAGTAATGTCTTCCACTCAATCTCCATTCAAACAGCATTATATTCAATAAAAGTATAATCATTTTTTCATTTTATCCCACTTCATAGCCCTACAATGACATTGAAATTACAGAGTAAAATGTCATTTTGGGTACTAGCAATTTTTTTTCCAGACTCAGATATACATATTTTTTAAATACTTAACATCAATCTATCTACAGAATTAATGCAACAGAAACAAATTTTTCTACAATATTTCATATTGTTAGAAGCTAATTTCTAAATACCAATAGCAATTAAGACATAGATATGCAATTATTTGCATAACATTTACAAAATATACTTAAGTCTTTAAAAAAATACCACAAAGGTTTTTTAATCTACAATACCTTTTTTGTGTCAACATTTCTCTATATAAACTAAAAACTATTGAAACCCTGTTTCCTTGTGCATCTTAAAAGCCAAAATAATTAAAAGCTAGTTTGTACTGTCTTGGCCTTTTCCAATATTTTTTCATTGTTGGCATCTTGTGTATGATACTTTGGTATTGAAAATAAGCTCTGTAATCCTAGTGCCCAAACTCATGCAAAATAAATGAAATGGGGAGATGATAAACACCTCAGGCCCTCTGATATTAGCAATGGATGGCTCTATTTATAATAGCGGGCATAATATAAAATATGAACATCACATTATTCCCTTTTAGTAATCATCCATACCTACATTCCTTCAATAGAATATGTATCAGAAATGTATTATTGTAATCAGTAAATATGAACCTAAGATAATGAACTAAGGGAAGAGTTATTAGCTAACACTGTAAAACATGAGTGTGAAACAAAAATAAATTCTTTGATAAATAACACTGAATTTTAGCGTCTGACAATAATTTTAGTTCCACACTCTATTTGGTGAATAAAGCCATGTAACACAAAGGATCAGCTCGAAGCCCCAACACATCACGTTTTAGAACACACAAAATCACTCATAAATACTCTGGTATAAACTAAAAGCCAGTCATCATAGAACAATATACAAATACAGAGCGAGGTCATAATAAAAAAGCAGATTTTGTTCCTCTAAGCTATGAGTTTTCCACAACGAAGAACATACATTCTACATGCTGAGCTCTTCACTAAGACTCTGTAGCATGAGGTTCTTTCAGGCTACTTCACCATTACCTCAAACACAATGAATTTACATTACAAGAAATCTTTGAAAAATACTTACTGAATGGGTTGAAATGTTGACTTTTTAAAAGGGATGCTTAGGGAAAGTTCAAGATATTGCTTTTACATTTATGTAAAAATGGAATCTACATAAAATTTTACAGTACATCTGTCTAAGACAAAACAGCTGCAAAACATGGATGAACATTAAGCAAATATGTTTCAGTAACATGGCTCAGTGCTGGTTGCTTTATTAAAAGTTCTGCTTATGTCAAGGAGATATGCTTATTAGGACAAGCATTATATCTAAATAAAAACTAATCAGATAAAACATTTGATTTAAAACAGAGTTTTACAAAAACCTTTTCAAGTATTTTTCTCCTTATCACAGTGAAAATGTAAGATCAAATGTATAAATGAATGATGGAAAGTTCTTTAGATGAGTAAAGGCAAAGTAGTAAATCAAAACATTTATAAAAATGCTTCAACGCATTTCCTTCATGTGATATGAATAAAAAGGTTATTTGTAAAAAGTTAGAAAAATTAAAATAAATTACATATTAAGTACACTTTCCCTTCAACATTTTGTATAAAAACTTTGACTAGCATACTATTATTTTAATATACATAAAATAAAAACATATTGGGTCCTGCCAAGTATCTGGCACCACTGTACAATATTTCTTAGCATAGTGTTTGTTTCAACTAACATAACGTGATCTTTGTTTCACCTTTAAAAGAACTGTCAGTATACCCAGCTAATTGGGACCCACTGTGATTCCATCCTCAATTTCTCTGTAGCAGTTTGCAACTTCTCAAAAGCTTTGTCTAGGTTGTCATTCACAATAACCAGATCAAAATAGTGACTATAAGCTCTCTGGATCCGTGCACTCTCATCAACAGTTTTCTTCAAATCAGTATCCTATTAAAATATTGATAAAAAAATTAAAAATAAAACAATACTATAAAAAGCAAATGACTAGAGTCAGATTTAAAATTGAAAGCCTGCATTAAAATTAGACATCAGCAAGATTAGCTTTTTAGAAAAAAGTATTTAAAATTAATTCCTAAAAATATAGATACAGGAATCTGTGAGAGTGCAAACAGCTATTTAGTACAACAGATGTTCTTGTTAGGTTACAGACTAGTTCTTGAGATTCTTATAGGTATGTACAACTCTTTAAACATGTACATAATTTGCATACTTTGAAATCTTGTTTCAAGATTTTAGAAATAAATGTTTCAATATTAGTTTATTACAATACTGGAATTTAATCAGAAAAATTTCCAAGTATTTTAATTAATAACAAAGCAGCTACATTTTGTGCTAGATCAAGCTGTATGGGCCATATTAACCACATTTTTAAATGACCAGACTTGTCAATGAACATTTTCTTGTGCCAGTTTAATATGCAGGCATTCATTTATAAAGTTCTTAATAGCTGAGGACTAAGATGCCTTAAAGACCACCTATGACACTGACTGTATCTAGTTATTTTGCCTGATAGTTTACTCATGAAATTTTCTACTTTCTTTCCATAGAGCTTCACACACTTGCTAGGTTAAATTTAGATTTAATTATATTCAGAATGATATTTGATATTTGAAATTATCCTTATTAGCTTTTTACCAATCTCATTGACTTCCATATTTTAACACAATCTGAATCCGAACTTTTATTTTAATGCATTCTGGCAATTTTAAATGGATAAATACAGCATCATGTATTTAAATGCTGGAGTTATGTTGTAAGCAACAGATAGCAACACATTTACAGTAACTAGAAGTGTGTCCCACTTTTCAATTAAGAAACTAGATTAGGAATGTTATTTGAATTAAAAGAACTTTGCTGAATTTTTTTTTAAAATGTATTCAGAGACATCAAGTATATTCTTTGCTTCACATCAACACATTACTAGTCTGCCAAGTTTTCTGGAACTGATGAGGCAGTTATAACAGAATAAAATAAAAATCTGCAACAATCAATGCCTAGAAAGTTTAGAAAATGTCCAAGAACTACAAATCGTCGAGCAGAAAGAGGGAAAGGAATCTGAAGATGACCCATACTATATTAAGTATAGCATTAATGATGCTGATAAAACAAACTAGTTTACTCACACATATTTTTTTAAAAAATATTTTCCTTACTGTTAGAAGCTTGGTTGTAATTCCTGCATCAACCACAGCTTTGTGCATTGCACGCAGGGTTTCAAGTTCTGGAGCAGCAATAAAAACTACGTAGGGCATAAACTCTGATGTCCGCAACACTTTAAGTGCCTAGAAAGAAAAGAATTGTTATGTATTCAATTTTTTTTTTAATAACAGGCAGTGTCAGTGTAAGCAGTTTTAACATTAGGCAGATTTTCATGATAGCACAGGAAATAATATGTATTTTTCACTATTTAATAGACCACATGCTACAGTCCTTTCAGTCGAATGATACTATCTATTAGGACACAGGAAGTGTGCTTTTTCTGGCACTGCATTCAGCCTCTTAAATTACACATCCCAAGAGATCCATTGGCTCTGCTGCCCTGATGAAGTTTTGGAAGTCTTTACAAACACTGCAGTTCTCCCAGAATATTAGTGGTGCACTTAGTAATGGTGGTGAGATACAGAATATGGTTGTCAGGATATATCAGACATTTTCTCTCTAGTGACTTCGAAATCTATATTTAAATTCAGTTTTATATTTCTCAAATGATTGATGAGGGAATTTCTTTGGTTATTATACTTTTGTAATCTAACAACACATAGTCTATTTATTAGGTTACAATGACCATATTCTAGTTATATTTCAAGTATTTCTGCGCACATTTCAGTAGTGAAAATGGCATTAGAAACATTTCAGTATTAATTTCATTTTTTCTAAAAAAAAAAGTAAATGCAAATAAAAAGTAATTTGCCATACAACACGCTGAAGAATTAAAAATGCATATGGGACCCAATAAATAAATAAATATGAGGAAGACTATATATAAGAGTTATTCTGGACAAAGTCTTGATAAAAAAGAAAGTTTACATCAAAAAGAATGCAAGATAGCCACTTTAGTTGAGTGGTTAAAACATCAGGGTAGAAACCAAGAGGCAGCAAGTTCTAGTCTCACTTTAGGCATAAAACCAACTGGGTGACTTTAGGCACAAAACCAACTGGGCAGTAGGCCCAAAACCAACTCTCTCAGCCTTGGGAAGGAGGCAATAATAAGCCATTTCTGAAATTTTGCCAAAAAAAATGCAAGAACCTGTCCAGGTAGTCACCAGGAATCAAAACTCATTGATAGGCATCCATCCCTCTCCCTCTTTTTGGAATGGATTGTCGAAGCAGATTTCCACATAACCAATAATATGCACAACCTACATTTGGGTTCAGAGTCATATCAAATTTTGTAGGATATTTAAGGTCAGGTTGGAGGGAAACCACTCCTAAAACTGAGTGAAGGCAGAGCAGGATTAAATTAATACTAATTTTCCTCCCTTCTCCAACCTTTTAATTATTGTAATTGAGTTCTTTTCAAATTTTCCAGCATATGTGTAAATATACCGTTTCCAAGCAAAAGCTTCCCTCCCACTGTCATTGACTTTAAATCTCTAATTTTCCAGAGATTAAGAGAACTAGTTTGGTGTAGTGTTTAAGGTACTGGACTGAGAACAGAAAAAAATTGTTCTTGACCTGCCCTTGAGTCGCCATCCTTAAGATGTAGATAACAATGGTGAATCCCTTCTGAAAACATTGCTAAGAAAATTTCATGGACAACTTCATGTGGTTATCTGAAGTCAAGCTCAAAAAATTAAATAGAGGCTTATTCTTTATCCATCTACTGCTTCTACAACCATAATCTCCGCCGTTTGAAAACAGTAGCAAATATTGGCCAAAGAAGAAGGTGGAAAAAATGCAGTAATGATAGGGAACATAAGCTCAAGAACAATTATTATGAAGCTATAAATGCCAATCCAGATGGCCTTTGGTTCAACTTTATAAGCTACTTTGCATTTCAAAAGATCAATAAAAAATTCTACACATACAGTGAAGTCATGGGAACATTCCTTTCAGATATGTACGTTCTAACTCCCCTCTAGAGACAACTGGGAAATTCACAACTTGCAAATTTCTTCAAGTAGGCAGGACTGAATTTTTTAAAGACTATTTTTTCACATGTACGATCTTGGGAAGGATTACGAATCATAATGGCCATTTAAATCTTGTGAAACTAGCCTTTAAATCATGCTAAAATAGGAAAAGGACTAATGCTGCTCTTTCTGGCCATGACTGGCAACAACAAGGCATGATGTAGTCCCCACTTCCTGTTGAAAAAGAAAGCCTAGCCCTCTTTTGAAATTGGCTCATTATTCAAATTAATATAATTACACAAAATCCAACTCTTAAAAAATATCTCCAACTTGATCAGATTCAAAATTTCCCCAGATACTTGGCTACTAAAGTATTACACCAGCATACCTGTGGATTCACATCCAAGATACATGTTCTTCCAGTTTGAACCACTTCAATGATAGAATCTATTTTGGTACCATAAAGATTTCCTTCATATTCCCCATGTTCTAAATATCTTCCTGCTTTAATATCTGCCTCCATTTCACTTCGTGACACAAACCGGTATGCTTGTCCATCTTTCTCATCATCCCTCGGTTTCCGTGATGTAACTTAATAAATTGACATATTAGCAAGACAACAATATATAAAAGATACAGCCAGGTATGCTTTTATGTAAGAATGTCTTACAGACAGACACAAAGATCTGAATACAGTAGATTTCTTGTACTAGTAGAAAAGCTCTTCAGTCCAAAAATGGTTTCCTGTTATCGCTCACAAAATAATTCCTGTTTTAGGAAATAGCAATAGAATAGCACTTAAACTTATATATCATTTTACACTGCTTTACAGACCACTCAAACAGTTTATGGAGACAGCCTATAGCCCCCAACAATCTGGGTCATTTTACTGATTTCGGAAGGATAGAAGGCTGTCAACCTTGAACTGGTGAGACTCAAGCTGCCAAACTGCAGGCGGCTGGCAATCAGCGGAAGTAGCCTGCAGTACTGCATGCTAACCACTATGCCACCATGGCTTATAATATTCCAACCTTGAAGTATAAACCTGAGAGAAGGATTGGGGGCTTCAGAAGGTCACATGAAAGCTCTAGAAATTAGGCTTTTAATCTGCAGAACTATTTTAATTTGCATTTTTGTTTTCATTGTGAGTTCATTCAGTTCCTGCCATCTGCATTTGAAAAAAATAAGTATTTTACAAACTATTTATAATTAACTATTTAAATGAACTTGCATACAAATAGTTTAAATTCCAATATGTAGAATTCTTTCTGTAATGTATCCCAAAGTGTGCTCGGAAGTACTTATAATAGGGCTTATTCCCAGGTATATATGCTTTGAAGCACAACTGATACTTTGTTTACTATTTTACTGCCAAATATGTAAAACATGCCAATATTGGAAAAAATGAACTAGTTACACATTCAAATGCATTTTTCATGGTATTTTAACTTGTACAGGTACTCCTCAAGTTACAAATTTAATGGAGCCTGCCTATTACATTTGTAACCCAAGGATTTGTTGGAGTGAATCATGTAAAGTGAATATGAAAACTTTTGCCCATATTCACTAACTGAATGCACAGGTTGTTAAATGTGCAGTTTCTCAGGGTGGGGGAGGTCATGGTGATAGAACAGGTCACTCAAAGTCTCCCCAACCCACTGAAATATCTCATGCAACCCACAATTGCTCCCCCCTCCTATCGTGCAGGACTCACTTACCTTGCAATGATCTGTCACTTCTCTGCCATATTTTCATTGAGTGCCGGATGATTTCACTTCCAGCATCCGATCAGCTTGCAAATGTTTTTCATGTATCAAGAATGAAATGTTCTGGGGGTTGTGATGTTGTGCGACTTCAGGCATCCATTCTCTGCAAAAGTGGATAAATTCCTGAAGTCGTGTGAGATCACAGCCCCCAGAATCTTTCAGTGTCGGCATGAAAAGTGTTTGCAAGCCGATCAGATGCTGGAAGCAAAATTGTCCCACTCTCAAAAGAACCATGGCAGAGAGGAGACAGATCTTCACAAGGTGAGTCCAGGATGATGGGGGGAAAGCAACCGTGGGGAGCCAGGAGTGAGGGGAATAGGCAGGGTAAATGTTGCAGTGCTCTGTAGTTGTTTGTAAGGGTGAAGGACTGCCATAGTGCTGCAACATTTGTAATTTCGGGACTGTGTTGTAAATACTTGGGAGGGTTATTGTGTAACTTTGAATGGTCACTAAATGAACTGTCATACCTCAAGGATTACCTGTAGTTTCCAACCAATACGGTCCTGAGCTTTCTTTTGCCAATTGAGCCCACAATACTTGCTGATGTTGTCGCGTATTGGTTGGAA
Source organism: Cerberus rynchops (assembly GCA_032468195.1). Classification (NCBI taxonomy): domain Eukaryota; kingdom Metazoa; phylum Chordata; class Lepidosauria; order Squamata; family Homalopsidae; genus Cerberus; species Cerberus rynchops. The sequence goes on from JANHFJ010002816.1 coordinate 90,001, forward strand.
ACATGAGGAAGAGGCCTTCATCCTGCATGGATAGACAATGGTTAAAATGATGACGGTGATGATTTTTAACTTGCAGTTACACTACATCATTTCAAATGTATATCTGAGATTAATATTATCAGGAATCAAAGAAATATATTTAATGAATCTATATAAAATAAGCAAACAAAGGGGAGTGTTATAAAAACTTACATGGGACCGTGGTTCCAAATTTTGTGGGATTCAGTACAATAAATCTGTTTTTCAGACTTCTTCGGCCAACTCCTTGGGCCCCTATTAAGACCAGTGTTTTTCTTTGAAATGGAGGCATTTTTGCTACTTCCTCATATATCTGAATTTCATGCCGATCAAATTCTAGATCCAACAGAACATGTTAAAATCAAGTCAATGTGAACGTTATATAAATTTCACAACTCTACAGTTTGCAATCTGCCATGAAGCGGATTGGTGATTTTGCAAGAGTTATTCTCAACCCAATGAATCTGTTATTTCTTGAATCTCATATGGAAGGCTGTCCAAAGGGCTGGGTCAGCCACTAGGAATGAGTGCCTCTGAGGCCCCTATTAAGTGATATAATTTAAGGGAAGGAATCTGCAATGTTCTTACTTTATTTAATAGGAAGGACAGATAACTTCAAGAAGAGACAGGTAACCTTGCCTGTACCATGTAGGGCTTTCAAGGTGATATCCATTTTTATTATTTCCAGCATTGTAAATAGTACATATATGCGTGTGTGTGTGTGTGTTTATTTCCAGGGGGGAGGGCAATATCCAATCTGGCCACTGAAAGTCATGGCAGAAAGACCTCTGCAAAAACTTGGGTCATTCCAGTGATTTAATGTAAATCTAAGTCTAATTAAAATTTATTACACATTACATGCTAATATTAGACACATTACAAATTATGATTTCATAATTTTGGGAAAGCATTGGGTGAAATGCCATATTGTCTGGTCCTTCAAATTCTTCCTCTGATTTCATACAATAGTTTTCAAATGATGAATATACTATGAATATAGATGGGTCAACAGAGTAACATTGCTAATTATATGAATGATGTAATATACAACAGCTGCAGCTTGTCACAAGGAGTAAAAATGTTTTCCTGTAGAAGGATTTCTACTACTGTATGACTATTTTATTTTATTTTTTTTAAAAAATAGTGCTATATGGGAGCCCTTTGTTCCCAGTTACTTCTGGGAAAGTTAGATATAATCAGGAACATAAGCTCCTAAATTATTTAATACAATAGTAAAAAAACAATTAATGTGCCCCATTTTACCTTAGTATTAAATTGCTAAACATGAAAGCTAAATTATTCATGAGTTCAAGGACAATTTTAATTATAAAATAAATTAGCAAAACAATCTAAATATACATTTTTACACCGTGGCAAGGGATATCAAATTGTCTATGTGTAGAAAAACTCTGAAAATATCAGTTTCATTTGGAATCACTTCCTGGATTTGTATGTATAGCCACTGGAGATAGAGATAGTCCTTTATACATGATCATAATTATGGTTGTATGCCATATGTATGGTCAGCATAGTCACACCCAATCTTACTATCTTTTTTGCAGTAGTTGTTAAGCTAAATGAATATAATTTGCTAAATATTCTTGACGAGTTAATTTTCTGTATTCTAGTACGTAATGCTGAAATTCACAAACCTGCATTTCTAGTTGTGAGATACATCATTTTTTTCTTCCTTTTACTATTTATTGTCCCACAGAAAGGACCTAAAACAAATGAGATATTTTTGAAATTACAATTTGTTGTATTAGTTTGGAATGAAGTCTTAATGTACTCAAAAGCCATATCACCCTAACTGCTTGTAACTGCTAAATTTGTTTATATAGCTATAATAAATTATTTAGACTTATGGTTATAATGCTCCCTATTTAATTTTAACAAAGTACCAGCAGATGGCAGAAAAGATTCAAAAATTAGAAGGAAAGCAAATTATTATTATTAATTTGTAATTATGGACAATAATGTACTCTATTAGTTACAATGCATGAAACTTGAAGAATGAACATAATAACAATGATATTTTTGTGTTCCTTACTTGAATTTTCCCAGTCCCGTCTAACGAATGCTTTCCTCTTTTCTTCTAAGAACTGGCTAGGAATAAGTCCTGCACTTCCTCCTTCTTTGACATGACTGGCCTGAAATAAAATTAAGCTTGTAACAAAATTGACTTTTATGTTGTAATTTGTAATCTTATCAAAAGCAATTGAATGCTTAGATATGTTCATACAAACAAGTTGGATGCAAAGCACTATAACACATTAGTAGATTAGAGATATCTGGAACATAAATTGCAAGTATAAGAACAGTTCAATGTTCTTAAAAAATTTCACCCAAAGCCCAATTTTTCAACAGCCAAAACCCATTTTTCAGTAAACATTCTAAGCAAAGTCCTAAAGCAGTGCATGTTAAAAATGCATTTTTAAAAAGCCCATTCATGCCCTTTACTTTAATTAAATCAGTTGAATATATATTCACTTTAATTCAGGATTTCTTACATGTTCCAAAGTCTTGTACATAGTCTTTAGATACCAAGGTGCACAGCAAGCCAAAGTGACACCAAAACATCATACCATCATAACCTTCTGTCATTTGAGCCCTACATAGCCATCTATGCTTAAAAATAAGATTACAAAATCACCTAACTAATATACGGTAAGAACATTCAATTTGTAAATATATATATCCTGGGAAAGCAGATTTACCTTGATTGTATATAACAATGTAAGCAGAAATAGAAATAAAGCAACACTATTCCCTTTGCAAATGCTTAGATGATTTCTATTCAAATTTTCTCTTCCATTTGTATTCTTCCTGAAATATTAAGACTGATAATCCCTCCCATAGCAACAAACCAAGG
>JANHFJ010002820.1:50815-61325 GCA_032468195.1 Cerberus rynchops
CCCTACTTCGCGGATTTTCAGCTATCGCGGCCGGGTTTGGAACCTATCTACCGCGATAAACGAGGGTTTACTGTATTACTCATGGTCTGGGGAGAAAATCAAGGCAAAACAATCATTTGGTAGGAGAAAATTATTTGATAGCAGCAATTCAAATAGATATAGAAACTTTTCCCCATACAATATCACTACTCTAAGGACTACACTGATTGCCAAGTGGATTCCAGGTGCAATTCAAGGCACTGGTCATCTTCTTTAAGGTTTTATATGACTCAAGGGTTTCATTCTGCTCCCAAAGGTATCTGCCTATCTAGTAAAATCATGTAGAATAGGCTCCATTGCTGTCCTTTTGTCTAGAACAGACATGTCAAACTCAAGATCCATGGGCCATATACGGCCTGCGATATGGTTGATCTGGCCTACAAGGCTACCCTGGAGACAGGGAGGGGCCAGACCCAACCACCAAGCCCTGGCCCACCCCAGCCCAGCTGGCTGCTCCCAGTGGGCATGTGCACAGGAGGCAGTGAGCGCACAGGGGTTGGAGTCCCAGTGAAAAGGAAGCACTAGTGGGATGCTGGGCCATGGAAGTGGCTGAGGTACTGATGGCGGGTGTTGTGCTGCTCTTGGGGCTGTATAACAACTTTGTGGTGGCCACCCAGACTGGAAGGCTGACCACGTTCCAACCCAGGAGGATTTTGGACCCAACTCCAAGGTGTAACCCTATTCCCAACCCCAACCCTAACCCTAGTTTAGTTTGATTCTCCATGGGATTTTCTCATTTAATTTACTGTGCTCCAAAAAAAAAGTAACATCAAAAAGCACTTACTCTTTCCATGTAATACCACTACAAGTCTTTCCCTAACATTAGTTTTCAGGCCAAATCCCAAGGTGACCTAACTCTGACCCTAACCCTAGTTTTATTTTCAATCTCAATGGGATTTTCCAATACAATTTACTCTGCTTCAAAAAGACATCTGAGCAAAAGGCTGTCACTTACTCTTTCCTTATAATATCACTGAGAATATATCCCTAACATCAGATTTTGGCCCCGACCCCAAGAAGACATAACCCTAACCCTAGTTTCATTTTGATTCTCCATGGGATTTCCCCATGTAATTTACTATGCTCCAAATAGAAGTCCGAATGAAAAGCTATAACATTTTTTTTTACTCATACTACTACTAAGAATATATCCCTAACATTAGTTTTCTGGCCAGACCTCAAGGAGACCAAACCCTAATCCTACCTGGTTTTGTAAGTAGTGAAGTGCTGAAATGACTGTGTTGTAGACTGGGGATAAGTGATATCTTATTCCTTTCGCTCTGTTGAGGGAGGGAGGTTTAATTCTAACCTAGATGGATTCTTTTATCCCTCTTTCAAACCAATGGCCCTGTCCACCCAAACTGTGGACTTTGGTGTCTTCAAAAGAATAACCTTTCTCTTTCAAATGCAGACAGATTGCTGAATCTTGTCCTGGTGGGTTTGATCTCCTACATTGTACCATGCACTTATGAAGTGATTGTTTTGCTCACCAGTGTACAGATCTGCACAGGTCTTATTGCATTCTATTGCATATATCACGTTGTTCAATTCGTGTCTGTTTTATCCTTGGGGTGGATAAATACAAATTGAGATTAATTTGATGATCCGTTGTTTGTTTGTTTTTGACTGTTCAAAGTAGTCTCAGGAATCATCTACAACACAATGTTCAAAAACATCAATGATCTTTCTCTCAATACTTTTTCTCTTCAATAATCTTTTTCTCCCTTATGGATGTTATCTTATCTTCTGTCTCTTTTATACGTACCACATGGAATTTTCTTGTTCATTTCTTCCATTTGAACAGATAATCTTCCCCTTGTTGTTTCCATTACAAAAATCTTTGCACTCTACTAGTGGAAATTGCTATTTTATACCTTTTCCATTTGAAAAACCAGGCCTATGTTTAACATATACTATGGACATTTAGCTTTACAAATGTGCATCCTCAGATAGCAACAGCCCTGTGCAATGTATCATTTTATATAAACTCACATGACATTTGTGTATATTGTAAATGTATCAGAATATGTTATAAATGCCACATAAATATGTAAAGATAGCTCTAATGGTAATGATATTTCCATTAGAAAGAATTCCTTGTATTACTGAAGACAGAAAATCACCACTTTGATATAATCTAAAATCTCATACAGTGATTCATGAATAATGTATTATGATGTGTGCATAGCTGAATATATGTCTGTAAAATGACTGTAATTACAAGCAGTATTAATTATAGCTTTATTAATGTACAGAAATTTGTTCTTGCAACAAAACATAGGGTCAAATTCTGTGAAAATTGTTTTTGGATGCTGAACTACAATTAATAAAACTTGCATGGCCAGTATGTTTCTCCATGACATAAGGTAGCTGTTGTGCTTTCTGACACGATGAAGTCAATTTCTCATAATATAAAGGAAAACCTGAGAATTGTCCCTAGGACTCCAAGAGTTGAATTTGCTTTTGTGGTTGGGTCAGGATTTCTATCTTGAGGGGCAGTCATGATGATGCCTTTAATGAGAGCTAAATTAACTTAATTCCGGAAAGATCTTATCAACTTGCATAATCTTTGGAGCTTTGTCCTTGTTTTTCATTGAGATTTTAACTTGTCACCCCCATCATTTGTACTGAAAAATCTTGTAACAACTTTTAGATTTCAATAATTTTTCTAGAATCAAATTTCAAATTCAAATTCAAATTCAAATTTTATTGGTCACATGCACAGTCATACATGGTACGATATGCAGTGAAATGCTTACGCAACCATTCACGACCACAGTTAAGTTAAGGCAGAATGGGAGGGTAGGATAGGAATTAGGTTAGGAATAAGTTGTATAACTTTTGTAGTCTTGTTCCTTTTATTTTTAAATGGAATTCCTTAAAATTAGCAAAAAAACAAACAAACCAGGAGCACTTTTTCAAGCTCACAGGTGGCAAATCCTGCTGACGCAATAGCGTTATCGTTTCAGTTGATGCGTTATTAACGTAGTGCTTCGTTGTCACGTTTGATGAGGTGAGCCGCCGCTCACAAAAACTTTTTAACCAGTGTATTGTGCCGATGGGCCCTAAATATCTAAATATTGGAGGCCTTTTTCCCAAAATTTAGATGCCTTATTTTTAAAAAAAAAAAAAAAAGGATAAGAAGGTAGAAAGTTTATTTTTATTCCAAAGGGGGGAGAAGTTGGGAATTCTGCGAAAAATCTGCCTTCCTGCTGCGCCTGCGATCCATTTCTAAAAGGAAAGTTTTGTCGGAGTAGAACAGTGGTTTTCTCAGCTTTAAGCAACTTTAAGCGGCCTGGACTTCAACTCCCAGAATTCCCCAGCCATGTTGAAGTCCAATAACAGTCTTAAAGTTGCTAAGGTTGAGAAAGTCTTGGTTTAGGGCAGCTAAACTAAACGGCAGAGACGTCGTCGCGTTACGTCGCTGGAACGATTTTCAGTCGGTTCGTTAGAGTCGGGCTGCCCAACTGCCCAACGGTTGTTGCTGTGTGCCAATTGGGGATGTCTGAATTTTTCTCCCTGCCTCCCACTTTTATTCCAGGAAATCCAGGCCACTTGGTACGAGAAGCTGCACGAGTGGGAGGATGCCCTTGTGGCCTATGACAAAAAGATGGACACCAACAAGGATGATCCGGAGCTGATGCTCGGCCGTATGCGCTGCCTGGAAGCCTTAGGGGAATGGTAAGAGGCCAGCGATGGGTTTTTCCCGTGGGAGCTTCTGGTAAGGCCACACTTGGAATGCTGCATCCAGTTTTGGTCACCACAATGTACCAAAAAAAAAAGATGTTGAGACTCTGGGAAAGAGTGACAAAGATGACTAGGGGCTAAAACACATGAAGAACAACAATTGCAGGAACTGGGTATGCCTAGTTTAATGAAAAGGGTGGCTCAGTGGCTAAGAGGCTGAGCCTGTCGATCAGAAAAGTCGGCGGTTTGAATCCCCAGCGCCGTGGATGACTAGGTGCTAAAACACATGAAGAACAACAATTGCAGGAACTGGGTATGCCTAGTTGAATGAAAAGGGTGGCTCAGTGGCTAAGAGGCTGAGCTTGTCGATCAGAAAAGTCGGCGGTTCGAACCCCCAGCGCCGCGGAACGGAGCGAGCTCCCGTTACTTGCCCCAGCTTCTGCCAACCTAGCAGTTCGAAAGCATGTGGGGAAAAATGCAAGGAGAAAAATAGGATGGGGTAGTAAGCAGCGCTCCGTGCGCCTTTGGCATTTTGTCACGCCTGACCACGGAATCGTCAGCAGGCAGCGCTGGCTCTTCGGCGCAGAAACGGAGATGAGTACCGCCCCTCTAGAGTTGGGAAGGACTAGCACATTTGTGCGCGAGGGAAATCTTTACCTTTAATTTAATGAAAAGAAGGAGTAGAGGGGACATGATAGCAGTGTTCCAGTATTGATGGGGCACCCACACAGTGTCTGTGTGTGTGTGTGAGAGAGAGAGAGAGAGAGAGATGTATGTGCGAGGGGAAACTTTAGTTTAATGAAAAGAAGGACTAGAAGGGAATGATAGCAGTGTTCCAGTATTGATGGGGCACCTACAAAGAAGGGGTGTGTGTGTATGTGTGTGATTATTTTTACCAAAACACGTAGAAGGCAGGACTAAGAAGCAACAGATGGAAATTAACCAAGGAGAGGCGCAACTTAGAAATAAAGAGAATTTTCATGACCGTTAGAACAATCAACCAGTGGGATGGCTTCCCTCCAGAAATTGTAGATGTTCCTTCACTGGAGGCTTCCAGGAACAGATTGGGCAGCCCTTTGTCTCCAGTGATATAGGGCCTGAGCAGGGGGAGGGGGGTTGGACTAGAATATCTTCCAGGTCCCTTCCAACTCTGTTATTCTGCCCCTCTTTGGAACTTGCCAAACTTTAAAGGTTTCCAACTCGCCGGAATTGCTTTGAACAGCGAGACGGGCGACACAGAAATTTAATACGGCGACAAAATACATTTGTGGGCGGAGGGTGGTTTTCCTGCTGGGTTGATAACTCTCGTTTTTGGGGGGTCCCTAGGGGACAGCTGCATCAGCAGTGCTGTGAGAAATGGACCTTGGTGAACGACGAAACACAAGCCAAAATGGCACGGATGGCAGCAGCCGCAGCGTGGGGCTTAGGTGAGCGTCCACCCCACACACCCCGTTGCTCTTCAAGGGTCTTCGGGGGTGGAATCCCTGGGGTTCACATTTGGCCAAGGGGGCCTTGCAGAAAGAGTCCCGCATTTGATTGTGGGAAAGGGGCTCTCTCAGACTTCAGATCTTCTACTGCAGAGATCCCGGAGCCACGAAATCAAACGATGTCCCAGGTTTCCTCTTCGGCTGGCTTAAAACGGTCATTTCCACCACCACCCCTTGTATCTGTATACATCCCCTATTTGGTCCCGTTTTGCAAAGCTTTTCAGAACCAGTGGTGGCTGCAAGATCCTAAATTTTGCAGGCAAACGTGAAAAGGCACCCAGGTCTGAACAAACCAATGTTGGCCTGAACCAAGCTTAGGATGCGGCATAATTATACAGCGGGCTTCTTGCTGCGGCCAAACCAGATCCTCCCATTGGTTCAAACTGGGTTCCTTTCTTTCTTTCTTTCTTTCTTTCTTTCTTTCTTTCTTTCTTTCTTTCTTTCTTTCTTTCTTTCTTTCTTTCTTTCTATACAGGGCAGTGGGACAGCATGGAAGAATATACCTGCATGATCCCAAGGGACACCCACGACGGCGCCTTCTACCGGGCTGTGCTGGCCCTCCATCAGGACCTCTTCTCTCTGGCCCAACAGGTATTTCCTCAACCTCGCCAGCCCCGTTTGGGATCCGGGGACCTTCCTTGTTTTGAACCCCATCCTATCTAGTCATGTGTCTGGACTTGGCAACCTGCAATGGTGGTGTTGTTGTTTTTTTAACTAGCCACCCGCTTTATACCAGTGTAACGAGCTACCAAGATCATGATGGCCTATTTATCCAAAGATACAGATCGATGAACTCTAAAGAAGCCCTAAAGAAACATTTGAGAACTCGAGTATTCATCTGTCACTTAGCATTTGAATGCTCTCTTGTATTTTGCCACGATAGACCTTCGTCCGTCCATCCATCCATCCATCCATCCATCCATCCATCCATCTTCTAGTTTAGTTTCCATCTATTGCTTCTTGTCCTACCTTCTGGTGCTTTGGAGAATAGCTTGATTCCTTCTTCTTTATGACAGCCTTTCAGATATTGGAAGACTGCTATCATGTCACCCCTAGTCCATCTTTTCATCAAACTAGACATTCCCAATTCCTGCAACTGTTCTTCATATGTTTTAGCCTCCTGTCCCCTAATCATCTTCGTTGCTTTTCTCTGCACTCTTTCCAGAGTCTCAACATACATATTTTTGATAATGTGGTGACCAAATCTGGATGCAGCATTGCAAGTGTGGTTTTTCCAAAGCCTCATATCCTTATATCCTTATTAAGGCCTTATTATAGCCTTATATAAGTCAAAATCTTTCGGCTGCTAGCAACGGAAACAAGACAGCACGCACTCATCAGGGGCACTAAAAGGACGTTTTCCTTGGACACAACCCCCTTTTCACCTTTCGAAATAGAAAAAAAGAAAAGTTATGTAATGCAACCATTCTGCGACTATATTTCAGCTTTGGGTTACGGCTGGGCCGGATGAGGGCCGGTTCAAATTCCACCCCAAAGGGTTGATTGCGTAACCCTGGAGAGAACGGGTGGCTTGTCCTCTTGCAAATAGGAAGCCGTGTCCCTTCAGGGGAAATTCTTTCGTGGGGAGGGGGCTTCTGTTGTACGGGAACCTAGCTGAGGTTTTAGGAAGCTGGCATCTGGAGAGCCTTTGGATTAGAATATAATTCTTTCTTGGCCAAGTGTGATGGGACACACAAGGAATCTGTCTTCGGTGCACAGGCTCTCAGTGTACATAAAAGGAAACAGTACATTCGTCAGGAATCACAAGATACAACACTTAATGCTAGTCATAGGCTACAAATAAGCAATGAAATCATGCTAGGAAACAATAATCAGTGTAAATCGTAAGGATACAAACAACAAGTTATAGTCATAAGTGGGAGGAGATGGGTGATAGGAACGATGAGAAGAAGAATAGTAATGCAGACTGAGTAAATAGTTTGACAGTTTTGAGGGAACTATTTATTTAGCAGAGTGATGGCGTTTGGGGAAAAGCTGTCTTTGTGTCTAATTGTTCTGGTGTGCCGTGCCCTATAGTGTCGTTTTGAGGGTAGGAGTTGAAACAATTTATGTCCAGGATGTGAGTGATCTGTAAATATTTTCCCAGCCTTCTTTTTGACTCATGTAGTAAACCGGTCCTCCATGGAAGGCAGGTTGGTAGTCATTATTTTTTCTGCAGTTCTGATTATCTTCTGAAGTCTGTGTCTGTCTTGTTGGGTTGCAGAACCAAACCAGACCGTTATAGATAGACAGTTACTTTGCCTGGCAAGAGCGTTCACCAATATCTGAGCCGTACTGTCTTGGAATATTTATTTATTCAGATTGGGAAAGACCGCCTGACTTAAATCACTGAAAACACGCCTGTGGCCACAACAGGGAAGAAGGAAAAAAAAGAGGATGAGAGCCATCTGGGTGAAATAAAACCATCTCAGACCCACCATTCTACCTAGCACAAGGCCTGTGGGTGGGGGAAGAGCCAGGAATGGAAGCATCTTCATGCTTCTCGAAGTTTTAGATCACACGGATCTAAAGATCACTTCTCGAAGTTTTAGATCACACGGATGGTTGTGTTTGGCGAAACCCTTTTCCTTCTCCTTTCAGTCTTGTCGTGGCATTCAGAGCCTACATTTCCTTACTTTCTTATTTGGATTTCAAATGTGTGTGTGGTTTTTTTCTCTCAGCTATAACTATAGCTTTTTCTCAGCTATAACTATAACTATCATCCAGAAGCACACCCAAGTCACTGATTCAGCAGGCTTCATTTAAACAGAAGAAACTTCTCTTTATATATAGTATAACACTGAAGTAAGTCTGTGTTAAATCCCGAATTCCGCTCGCTTCGGCGCTTAAAAAACTCTCAGACGCGAGTTGGTCTAGATGACCGCGAGGGTGCCCTTTTATTTAGATCGTGGACAAAAAGCGCTGACTGCAGGCGGGCTGTTGGTTTTATACCTGCAGCCTATCAGCTTTCACCTGGTCCTGACCAATCAGGACTCTCAGGTCAACAGCCAATCAGCTGTCGGCCCGCAACGCAGCGTGGGCGGACTAGAGGGAAACCTTCGCCCACGCATGCGCAGACACAGCAGTCTACAATACCAAAAGGCAGGTTTTTCCAACGTGGGAGCAACTACAAGCAACGCAGGCAGAGGAGAGAACAAGTTTCAGTTGTAGAGCAGCAGAGCACAGACAAAGGAACTTGAGTATCCAAACAGCCCTCATTGGCTGACTTAGTTGCCATGTCTCTTCATTGGCTGATTTTACCATGTTTCTCCCAAGTCATGAACTCTCACACACTGACATATTCTTCTCCAGCAGAAAGAAAATACTTGTTTTGTCTAATCTGGGCTTGCTATTTCATGAGCAGACGTCATCTTTGGATATCAATGCTTCCACCCCCCCTTTTTTTTGCATAAATAATTTCTATACTTTTCATATTAAAATGTTGACCAGTTTATATCTCTGCCTTTGGATGTTTTTTTGTCCTTCTAGGGACAAAATGGTGAATTGTGTGCATTAAGCCAGAGGTAGTCTTCCACTTACAACAGTTCATTTAGTGATGGTTTAAAGTTACAATGGCAAAACGTTGGTAGCATCCAAAATTCAGATGCTCGGTATCTGGTTCACAGTTATGACGGTCATTGCAGTGTCCCAGGGTCACGTGATCCCCTTTTATGACCTCCCAACAAGCCAGATTTGCTTAACAACTGTTGTTACTAACTTAACAACTGCTGCAAGGAAGGTGGCACAACAGGGCAAGCCTCACTTAGCAACAGTCTCATTTAGTGATGGAAATTTTGTGTGAAAAATTGGTGGTTAAAGTGCATCTTGGCTTCCCTGTTGACCTTGTTTGTCGGAAGGTCACAAAAAGGGGATCAAGTGACCCTGGGACAGTGCCACGACCATCATAAATACGAGTCAGTTGCCGAGCATCTGGATTTTGATCCCGTGACCACGGGGATATTGCAATGACCGAAAAATGGTCATAAGTTGCCTTTTTTTGGTGCCATTGTCACTTTGAACGGTCACTAAACAAACTCTTGTAAGTCAAGGATTTACCTGGCTTTACTTCCTGTGGGCTGAAAACAAAGTGATCGGGTAAAAGGATAAATGATAAATTGGTAACTCAATTTCCTCCTTTTTTTCTCTCCATCTCATTGGCCTTTTGGGTCTGTAAGTAACTTTACAACTCTGTGTGGCTACATCCACACAGCCAGATCTTGCTTTTTTCCAATTCCTGTTTTAAAATACCCATTGAAACCAGGGCGGATTTGATTTAAATCAAGTCCATTTAAATCACGAATTCAATCGTGATTTAAATCACTAGTAAAAAAAGGCCTGATTTAAATCGATTTAAATCGTAATTTTTAAACAGCAACAGTTGACTCACCGACAGTTCCAATATTGCAGAATATACAGCCCCAGGCTACATAACAAAGCTCCATTTCATGCTGAATAAACTAAACTATTAAATGCATCTTAAATAGAAAACTATCTTTAGATAGATTTTTTCTCCAAAAGCATTTTACTAAAATAATGTTGATAAAAATGAAAAGAGAAATCCAATTTAAATCTTTAAAAAATCTGATTTTTTTTAAAAAAACATCAATTTTAATCTACCCTGATCGAAACGAATAACCTGGGATTTTCTGTAGTCTATCACCCAAGAATTAAACTGATCCTATATTAGCTTCTTTAGCTCAACAATGTTCAGAGTATCCAGAGAGAAATGTTAACATGCAATATCAACAATCATAGACATAATTTGCAAGAGAAATTAAGACCCCCTAAGGGTTGTTTATTGCAAGCAGAACACAGCATTTTTCTGTTGGTAAACATTTCATTCTCCATCTGATGTGGACTCCCATCTCTTGGCTGAGTAATATTCAATCACTTCTATTTTCCTCTAGAAACCGTCACAGTAATAATGCCCCGTTCTTAAAATATGTACCATGTAGTCTTGATTCTCCAAGCAAACAATTTGCCAGTTTTTACATCCTGGATCAGTGCTTTTGATTGCACACAATTAGACAGCCTCCTAGAGTGGGTAAGTTTTTAGATTGCCAATAAAGGATATGTCACATTATCAGTGGAATCATTACTGTTCCTCAATAGCTTCACGAGACCACTTCGGTTTTCGGTTCTAAAGTCACCAAAATATTTGTAACATCTGTGGAAATTGAATTAGTAAGTATCTGATTTTGCTGGATTTCATTATAGGAGGGTTATCCACAAAATAGATTATGTTTTGTGATAGAAAAAAAAACAAAGTGTAGGAAAAAAGTTTTATTATATACACT
>JANHFJ010002820.1:61425-74229 GCA_032468195.1 Cerberus rynchops
CCCCCCCCCCCCCCCCCCCCCCCCCCCCCCCCCCAGGAAGACATGAGGTCTGCTCTTTGGAGTTGTTAACATAGGATGATAAATATTACCTGATCTCCTGGTCAGGTCACCTTTTTGTGATGGACATTAGCACACATAAGTATGGCCCTTGGAGGTAGAACTGAATGTTTATCCCTTTGAAAATTCCTTTACGGAACATTGCTGAAAATATTTTTAAAGCTGGGTTTCAGCCGACATAAAAACAAAAACATTAGCAACTGTTTGAAATAATAACTAGCATGGCATAGTTTCTTAGTCTGGCCCTGTTTAATTTACCCTCCCCAGTATATTTTCTTTACTCTTGTGCCTCTTAGCTGGGAGGAGACCTTGATTTACAATTATGACTTGACAGATTACCTGAAAGCCTAACCTTCAGGCATACCATGATTAACTTGACCAAAGACATCTGGAAGAACCATCTATGGCTGAAAATTATGACCTTGGCATTCAAGGCTGAAACCAGACACCATAGAAATTGCACTGATGAAAAAGCTGCAGTACAGAGACCTCTGTGTAAAGTTCTGACATCCTTTCAGTTTGTTTGTTTCTTGCAGAAAACTCCTCCTGCAAAGATGCAGAAGAAAGAAGAAACAGCCGGAAACATCCCAGGTTTATTTTAAAATCATTTATTTAGCAATGAAACCAACATTTCACACAATCCTTTCGCGCACGCACACACACACACACCCATCCTCCACCTTAGTCTTGTGCAATAAAGGCACCACAAACAATTAAATGCCTTAATGAGTAGCAAATGTTGCAGAGCAGAGTAGGGTTTTCACTGAAAGCAGATTTATGGAGCTAAATATAAAAGTATGATTCTCAAAAGCCATGTGATCATAATTAAATTGAGCTCCCCTCCACCCTGTACCTCTGGATACTGTAAATGCACAACATGCTGTCAGGGCCCATTTTTGAGTCCTGTTATCACTACAGAAAAAAAAAAAATCTATATGAAATGCAAACCAGATTTACAGGTGCTAAAAGAGCTATTTTACCAGTGAGAAACAAGCTACCTTTGTTGTCAAATAGGATATTTCATGATCAAGGAAGACTAGTTATTACAACACAGGAGAAGCCTACTGTAGTATTGTTGCCCAAACTTTCCAAAGGATAATGACTAGAACTTGAGAAAAAGTCCAGACTCTGATCATATCTTGAATTCCTGTCAGTGTGATATATGGTATGCTACTTCATAGTCAGACTCTTTGGTCTCAACCCTTTAAAATGTCCTGGCAACTCCCATTTTAGAGATAAGAGGAATAAAACTGATGAGAATGTTCTGGATGAAGGTCCGCCATCTTGCCCCACTCTTCTCTTAAGAAGATGAAAGTTACTTTCACCTTCTGTTCATCTGCACATTTATCCTAATACAACTGTAGGGTTTTAAAAACCTGCAAAATGAAATGGCATGGAATGAAATAGCACACTGAATACCTTAATACTGTTGTGATTGTTACTGCTGCTATTGTTATGCTCAGAAATTTGCATAGAAACCATTTTTCCAAACGTGTTCTTTCAGTAATTCTGGCCACTTGTAAAATAACTGTTAAACATGTTAAATCTTTCATAGCAAGAGTATTTATGATGTATCACTTGACTGTTCCAGTTATCAGTTGTGGTCCTCCATTTGCAACTGGTGACCAGAACACAACCAATGGCTACAATGGCCAAATGATCTATAACTAGATCTCTATGAGAGTGATAAACAACTCCATAATCTTTAAAAGTTTAGTTTTTTAAAACAGTCTGACTTTTGTGGTCTGTAAAATGAGATATTTTTGAAAAGCCCATACTATAAACAGTGATTTTGGTTCCAGCAATTTAATAACAACCAAAAAAAAATCCCCTTTAAATGATTATTGGAGAATTTCTATAATGTGATCATTTGATAATTAGTTATAAATATTGCTGAGCCTAACAGTCATTATAAGTGTCCTACTGTTATATTTCATGACAGCATTGCACCATTTTATAAAACTTTTATTCCATTTGTATAAAAGAAAGATTTTTAATGTCAAATAGTAATAATGAGGCAGGCTCCAGGCTGGCTGATCTCAGCTATGATTTTTTTTCCAGGAAAATTTCCCTCTTTCCCTTGCCAACTATGCAAGAACAAGAATAGGGCATGAAAGTTACAAAAATGTAAGCTTTTATGGTTAGTTGGATATTTCAGACTCTTAATTCTCTATAACCCGAATTGCATTTGCGGTCTAACTTTTCCAAGCTTGCCCTCAAACCATGATTGTGTGATGCTTTTACGACAGGATTAATTTTTGTGCTACTGGTGCAACAGGACTGGCTTGTAACTAAACTAGTAGTTGCTGAAGCCAGGAAATCCTTTTGCACAAAGAAAGATATTAGGGGCCCATGTCCTTGATTATGGGGAAGATTTTATTCTAAATTGGGAGTAGGTAACCTGGACCTATGCTTTGGATTTCAATGGCTACAAACTCCAGCTAACATGGCCATTAGAAGGCATTATGGGACCTGCAGCCCCAAACATCTGGTGTGTGTGTGTGTGTGTGTGTGTGTGTGTGTGTGTGTGTGTGTGTGTAATTGTTGCAAGCTTAAATTTATTAAATCTATTCATTGGGCAATCGGGATAAAAGCCAGGAAAACAAGATTATTTCTCCCTTTCTTTTTTCTGGCTGATGTTAGACTCATTCCTGTACAAGTTACATTCTTCTATGAAGTGTGAGAGAATCTGAGGAATGCAATTTGGCTGTTATCTATTACAGGATAGTGATAAGAGGTATTAAGTACCACAGATACAGATTGTGTTCTAGGACAGTTAGCAAATTTCTTGTCCTGTTAGCATAACAAAATGAAAGGAAATCATCTCTGGACTGAGAATTTGCTTGACGACTAGCAAACGCAAATGCACAGGGTTCAAACAAGAAATTGGATTAGAGCTCAGACTTTTTAAGACTGAGCCCGATAATATTTTGCTTACAGGCTTGCTGTGTTGCCCATACTATCTGCTTCCATCTGCCATGGAAGACCCTCAATAACCCTAGTTGTTTACCTCTACAGTCTTTGCTAGATATGCCTACTTCTATTTGGATCATCGACATAACACCTTTCAGTGGGTTGCATAGCAAGCACCCGTTGGCAAAGTCCTATCATTTTCTGCCACGGAATGGATGTAGGAGAAGGTAGAAAAAAGGAAGAAAAAATGCCATCTAGATTTTGTTTGTTTTAATATTCTCCAACTTATTTCCATATGGCATTTTGTTTGTTGTTTACTTGTTTTAGGTTTGAGTGTGCATGCTTTATGAGTTTTTCTTCTCTGTGCATATCTGTGCATGATAGTCGATTGCTCTTTCTCCTTCTTTTTGGTTTGTGCTTGTGTCCCAGAGCAGGGGTGGGGAACCACGGCCCTTTTATGACTTTGTGAACAGTGGTGGGATGCAATCAGTTTTACTACTGGTTTGGTGAGCGCACTCTTCAAAACTGCAGCTATTGAGCTTACCTGAGGCGGCCCAGGTGAGTAGGAAGGCTGTGGAGATGCGGAAAACAGCTGTGCCACATGATTCAACTGAGCTAGAAAGGGAAAAAAAGAAGGGGATATAGGACAGGATAGGGCAGTGGCAGCTGGACGGGGCCAAATGCTTGTCGCCACTCCCAGTTCGCTAGAATTGGTAAGACCAGGCAGCATCCCACCACTGCTTGTGGACTTTAAGTCCCAGAATGCTGACTCAGGAATTCTGGGAGTTAAAGCGTATCAATCATAAAAAGGCCATGGTTCCCCAATCCTGTTCTAGAGAAAGAGGACAGGGGAGGCAAAGGAGATGGTCAAGAGGGAGAGACAGTGGAAAATTGAGTTCCAATTGAGTGGAGTACTGGGTTTAAATGAGTTATTCTGTGTTTAGAATGTCAGATGTCATCTCTGACTTGGAATCAGGTTACTAGGCAAGCGAGTCATCTTTCAGCCCCACCATTTTGTCTTATGTGAAATTCTGGCTTTCTGACTGACCATTCAGGTTCAGCATGTCAGCCATTTTGGGATGAACACAATCTCATGGCATACCATTTTGTGGCAGAACCAAAGCTTCGTCAATTTGCCCAAGGTTCCCCCATAACTACCGCCACACATACAAAAGATTAAAAGTTTGTGAAATTCTTGGTGCTCTTTGAGCCTGGTTGTTTGCTTGTAGACCTTTCATTATCTGGCTCTGTTGATGTTACCTAGTTGGGTAATGAAAAAAAAAAGCACTGACAAGCTGATAATATACCACTTAATTGATAAGGTAGAGGCAACTCTTCTTCCCCAGGAGTAGAAGATTAAATTACAACTTTACAACTTGCAATTAAATGGCAATTTCCCCATTGCAAATTGCAACAGGAGACAGCTATATCACTTGCATTCAAATTACAGAGGCGGAGGGGAAGTTGACAGTTCTTTCTAATTCTTTCCAATTTGCTTCCACTATGGAAGCAAATTGATTAAAAAAACATAACTTCTTTCTGAAATTAATGGCCACTGAATCCTGCAGCCATAACCTGATAATAGTAGTATATGTTGTGTGCAGGACAGACGTTTCTGTCAATTGGTCAGCTAGTCCTGGCTCTCTTCCTACCACCCCAGTTATTACTCTGAAATGATTTAGGCAATTTTCCCAAGGATCCTGAGAGTCTTCATGATTTGGTAAGAGTCTCTAACAACCGAGAAAATTGCTGGCAATTCTAGCTGGAATTTTTGTAAGCCTAAACATTTAGCTGGAAAAGGAGGTGATCAGGTGCTGCCAGCTTATCCATCTGCTGCTGTCCATTAGAAGTTGTTGTTATTGAGGCCACTACCATGTCTTCTGTCTATACCACTGATCCTGATCTTCTGTGTACTTAATGCCTCAAATACTTTTATTTTTGAGCCTACATTTCTGGCATATTGAACCATCCTGACATACTTGGATAATGCTTCATGTAGAGGAGTGATTCAATATGAATATTAATTTATAGAAAGGACTGCAATGAATTTTACTTCTTACAGTGCTCAAGGGCCCTGCTTGAAGAAAACTATCAAGGCCCCATCCTCTACTTGAACTATCCTGTATATAACAGACTGGCACACATCCCACATGTTCAGAGACTTGGCTTTTTAGCCCTCAGTTCTGAGGATGTGAATTGAAATAGAAGCAGTGCATCACATAGCAATGGTGGTCCCATTCAAAACATCTGTAAAAAACTATAATGATGTCCAAAAAACAAATCATATTTGCATAATGTCACCCCACAGAATGCAACTTAGTAGATGTGTCACATTTAACACAAGCATGTAAGTTGCATCATTTGCATCATGATGATACGGTGTATGCAATATCATTTACCCCTTCGCTACCCTGCAGATGTCCATGCACTGGACATAGAGCACCATTTCTCTCCTGCATCTCTGACTACAATTAATTTTAGAAGATCTTACTATTTTGGCCTACTGGATAGATAAATATGCCTATATTCACAATCATGATGCTTTAAATAATTTCATTACTTTTTGCAAAGCACAACATAAAAAAACAACATAAATTACAGTCAAAATAAATGATTAGAGAATAGGGATAGAAGTGTGGAAAAGTAGAAAGGAAAAGAAAAATATATTCAAAGTATGACTTCCGACTTCTTCTTCCAAGGACATAAAGAATGCTTTCTTGCAACACTTAGTTTAATACTATAATAAAATGTCATTTTTTCTTCCAAAAAAGAAAATGGGAAATTAAAAAAAAAATCTCCTTTTTAAATTTTAATAATCATCAAATCCATAAGTCAAAATCTGATTTTGCTTCATCTCCTGCAAAAATCCATAAGGCGCCCCCAATTATAGATGAAGTTCTGCAGTGATTTTTCTCTCATGAGGTATGTCAACTTGGCCAGCTTGTTAGTTCTGACATCTTTATTAACCATTCTTTTATTGTGGTATTGTAGGATTTTTTTCCAACACCGAATGTATAAACGTTGTGCTGCATTCACAGCCATAATGCGACCACATAGTGATAATTTATGACATCCATAACTTCTACTTGAAGAAATTAACTGAGACAAAATGTAACTCATAAAGATAGATAATAAAGTAGGAGATGAATATATTTTTATTATATAATTATATTAAGAAATGCTAAAACAAGGACAGGAATAAATGAAGCTTATGGATGATAGAGGTTAAGCTTGGAAAAACTCTAAAATTTTAGTTACAGCATTAGAATATAAATTCAATATTAATTGCAA
This sequence comes from Cerberus rynchops, assembly GCA_032468195.1. Classification (NCBI taxonomy): domain Eukaryota; kingdom Metazoa; phylum Chordata; class Lepidosauria; order Squamata; family Homalopsidae; genus Cerberus; species Cerberus rynchops. The sequence continues at coordinate 67,687 of JANHFJ010002820.1, forward strand.
ATGTACTTCATGTTGCATGCTATTTGTAGTCCGCCCTTACAGCTCCTTGGGCAATTTAACACAAAAGTTGATTTATAAAATAATATAATTAGCCTTGTTAAACTGTTTATAGGTGTAATTAAATATATATTGCTTGGTAATGATACAGCATCAGTATTTGATGGGTTCAGTTGGCTTAATTTATTTGTGGTTGATGTGTCTGAGGAGAAATTAAGGGGGAAGGGTGAAAAAGTCTGTGTCTTTAACTGACTGAACATGCTGAGATAGCACAGTAAATGTCAATCAAAGTTGTATTATTGTCACAAAGAAGAATGTGTGTGCCTGCCAGATCTAATTTTCCTGAAGACCCGAGTTTTGTATGGCATTTCATTACTGACTGCTAAATCCTTTGGACTGTCAGGAAGAGCAGAATGAGAAGGGGCCCTACCCTTTACATGCAGAGAAGACCACAGTAGTTGCCCATTCAGGGCTGAGGGGGGTGGGGTCATCTCAAAAGCCTACAGTCAGATGTTTTTTTTATTTTTTATTATGAATTTATTAATCAAATTTGTGTAGCTGCCCATCTCACACAAAAGTGATGCTGGGGGATTTACAATGCTCACTAAAGCAACACATAAAAACAACATATATAAAGATATGAAAATCCACATTTAAATATAAATATTATAAACACAAATATAGAAAAGCGAGGCAAAGAGAAAATGGCCACCTCAACAATGGAGCTATTGAAACGTGCCTCTAATTCCCTGGAAGCCTTATGCCTGATAATATAATCAAGTCTTGAGGAATATCTGGTATAGCAAAAGTGATGGAGCTAATCTAATCTTAGATAGAAGAAGACTCCATAATATGGGTGCTGTTGTGCCAGCTACCAGTGGAGTTGGCGGCAGACTCGGACAATGAGGAGGTTGGGCCAGTCCTGGAGTTGGGGGAAGGCTCTGATTGGTGCTCTGTGTCAGGCAGAGATGAGCCCAGGGCCATCTGACAGTTATCAGCTGTCTTTGGAGCCGGAGATCAGTGGGGAAGAAGAACAGCTGGAGCCTTTTTCAGATGTGCATATGCACAGAGTTGTCAGAAAAAGGGAACAACTAAGGAGCAGAGGTCGACTCAGAAGTAAAGGCACAAGTGAATGCTGAATTGCCCCTCCCATAGGGAATAAACAAGAGCAAAAGGGGAATGGTGTTTGTAGGAGACAATTAGTTTGCTCATTATTGTGAAGATTTGCTTATCTGTGTTCATGCCATACAGAGACTGCTTGCCAAGTATTTTGACTGGAAACTCAGCTTCCAAGAATTGATAAGGTCTGCTTTTGCAATAAAACCTTGAAAGGTTTACAATTGAGACTTTTCTGGATGTGAATGAAAAGAATTCAATGTAACCAAATAAAAAGGGTTTTTGGGTGGACCAAAAGCCGGTTTTGTGATTCTGTTAAGCCTGGGTCTGAACAGGTGCTATGGCAGAAATGGCATGAGAGGTTTGATACAAGGGCCCTTAAGGAAAGCATTATTGGTGGTGGCTCTGTTCCTTTGGACCAACACCTCCTCCCCAGCAACAGTAGCTCCCACAATCTTGTAAAAGCTTTTTACCAGAAAAGGGCTCTCCCAGAAGGGCTTTGGGATTTTGTAGGGCTCTAGTGCCAGGACTGTGATATTATGATTTTTAAAACTGTAATTACATACTATATTTTTATTATAAAAAATAGCCTTTTTTGTCATTCCACTGGTTGCACCTGTTGCATTTGTTCACTGCCAAAAACCAACTTTAATTAATGAACTAAATTCCTTGCATATAGAGATCACATTCTCTTGACTTCTCTAAGACAGGTAACTTTTGATGGAATTATTCAAACTCCTCAATCATAATACAAAATAATCTTTCCTTAATGCATGGGGGGGTCACTTTTCTGGCAGCAAAGTACACTTTTAAAATTGACTGTTGTAGTTGTTGCTGGATAGCTGAGGCCACTATCATGTAATGTAATGTCAGTATAGAAAGAAAGGCTTTCTGATCATTTGTTTGAGGTAACTGGATGTCTTTGTTTGATTTCTTGTCTGATAAGTCTAAATGGAGGCTTACATATCAGTTTTTACTTGCTTTATTTTGGAAGAAAGTGGGGACTTGATTTTTCCATTGGTTGTTGTCCTGCAACATTAGTGGCATCCTAATTTCTGAGGAATGCACACAATAAATGCAGTTTGAAGAATTTGTCTGAGGAATAACAGAATAACAGAGTTGGAAAGATTGCTTCCCTGTAATGCTGAACTGACTGAAGGCAGGAACTAACATTAGGGTAACTTTGAGTCCTCAGGTTATACCTTTTTATTTCAGAGAACTTGATCTTGAGCAGATATGAAACCTATGCTCCAGTAATCTGAATCAGAATTTTGCAGAAACGAAGAAATATTCACAGTATTGTTGAAAGATAATCTTAAAAATCTATGTGTTGAACTTGACTCCTGATGGCTATGTCCATGCATTTTTCTTGGCAAGAATATGGAAGATGTTTACCCTTGGCTTCTTCCAGGATATTTTTCAAGTTCCCAGTCTAGCCTATTACTGCACTGTTATAATATAAATTAGTCCCTATGCATGCTACAATGGAAAGTAAATTCAATCTCTTTGGGTTTTAATAGTGGCATACAATATATAATTGCATGCTACTTTGGCACGTATACAAAGCCTTTCCATTGTGGCATCTTTAGAAATGTAACCTATGTAAAAAAAAAAAAGGGAATAATATACCAGGAAAAATAAAATGAAAACCAACTTGAATGTTAATTTCTTAATGGCAAGCTATGATTAATATTTCATTTTTATATTGAACAAATGGAGATTGGGAATGTGAATAGACATTCTTGTATTAAAATCAAGACGTTAATCCCTTTGGCAAAAGAAGACTTTTCCCTTCCCTGCCAAAAGAGAGAAATTTAAAAGCAAATATTAGCCTTCCAATAGGCTTTTCTCTTTGTTTCAAGTACAAACACATGTTTAATGGTAGAAAAATATTTTGTTCATTTCCTCTCTAAGATTCCACTTGGAAGGTTTATCAAAAACAATTTTGAAAAGAAGGTCTTATATTTCCAAGGCTTTTGTTTTTTTTAATAAAATATGCCTCTGACCAAGAGAAGACAGGAACACCTCCCTTTTCTCCCCCAAGATCTGGTAATATTATTAAATGTCTAACTTGGTCATTACATCAGCTGTTTCATTACACTCTTAGGCTTAGATTTATTACAGGGGCCCTCTCCTATTTGGTTTCCTCCAGATTTATTGGGACTACAACTCCCTGCCAGCATGTTTCTATAGGCTATTTGGAAGCTTGAAAGGGGACTGCATAAATCCATGGAGAATCAGCTTCTCAATGGCTATTAGTCCCATTGGCTATATGTTATTTCCCAAATCAGGTAGAGTATCAGTTAGATATCAAATGTTGGCCAAAAGCAGTAGAAATAATCATTCTTTCCATTTAGTTCAGCTTTCCTAAGGTAATTGGAATAGTGAGTGTACTGCTTTCCTCTAAGAAGGCTAATCTTTTTAAACATTGTTTTAAGTCCAATACTCAAGGTATTGATGTGAGGCAAGAGCTTAATACATAAGTTGACTAGAAGCAATTATGTTGGCTGATTACCAGAGTAGACTTGACATTGATTTTTATGAACTGATTAGAAGTTAATGAACTTTTTGGTCATTTACACTTTTGTTAATTTTAATAGTAGAGCTAAGTGTTAGCTAACTGTTCTGGTTATTAAAAAAAACTAGATAACACTACTTAGAGTTTTATAATGTTTGTCTTCTAGCATTGTTTTTCCCCCCAATTCCTTTTCTGGTGCTCTCATCCAAGTATTAACTAAGCCCTGGCCTGCTTAACTTCTTCAACAATATTAGATTGACCAGATGCTGTTATCTTCTAAAACAGTTTATATATATCCATAAGTAAGAAAGTTACTTTCCTCAACATCGGATGCAGTGTCTCCATACACATTGGCTGTGTTTATAACAATTAATGATTCCAAGGAAGACATTCACTAGACAAATATTAGGGGCATGAGAATAATTTATATTCTTTTCTTGCTGTGCTTAAAAATAATATATGCCATTTTATAAGGCTTCCTTTTTCATTATTTTAAATTATTGCCCTTCCTTCCTTCCTTCCTTCCTTCCTTCCTTCCTTCCTTCCTTCCTTCCTTCCATTTTTATAATCCTGTCAAGAACAAATGTAATATATTCTTAGTACTGTTAATTTCCACCTCCCCTCCACCCCCATTGTTAGTGGTCAAAAATGTCACAATAGAAGGAGTCTATAGCATATAATTCTACATTTTTTTCATTCTGTTGCCAGTCTTTCTTAAACTTAGTGACTTAATGGGGAATTCTGGGAATTGAAGTCCACACACTTTAAAAATTTTTAAGGTTGAGAAACACTGATGTGTATACACTTTCCTCCTCAGAGTGGGCTTAGTTCAACAAAATATTTTCCCCATCATCTGCTTAGAATTTCTGTGCCAGTCCACCAAAATCCCTTCCATTTCCTCTTCATGTGTCCTTCAAGCCACAGAGATGACATATTTGTTATTTTGTAGAGATCAGGAATGAGATGCAATTAAGAGAGGCCTCAGCAGAAGACTGATAGCATCTCTTTCCTGCCTGCCAGCTAGCTGGTCAGCTTGCCAACCTCTAGGCCTCAAGGCACAATCAGACTGGAGCTTAGGTTTTGAAAGAGACTTCACAGCCCAACTCTACCTACTTGTTTATTTAAAGCAAAACCACAGAGTCACTTGGCTATTCTAAATCAGCAAAAGCAACTCGTAGCTTTTAAATATCCATCTTGACCATGGGTATTCATAGGGGGAGCAAATGGCACTTTCATAATGACATTGTCAGGCAAATGCTGGGAGATCATCAGATGTGTACTATCTTGACATCTTTGATATAGACCTGAAGACCTAGCCCTAATATTGGCTAAAATCAAGGATTTGGATGTTATAAAAAGACAGAATGTGGACAGTATTGTTCAGAGAAAGAGCAGAGAAAGACATCTCTGAAAGAGACATTGCTGAACTTTCAAATTCATCCTTTACTCACTCATGGTACTATTTGCTGTGACAGCTTATTTTTCTGTGTGTCTATGAAGACATCACTTATTCCTTAGCCTCCAGGAAAATTCCTTTTGCTTTCATATCCTACATTCTTTTCATATTGTCTTTGGATTTCCAAACTCAGGTTTCTGAATGATTGAATAGCTTTTTGTAATCTTCTCAGACAGGCTGATAAAATTTATATTTATATCTCTGTTGAGTGGAATGTTTCACTTATGGGCATAATTCATAAATCTGCTAAATTTTGTCACACCTTTTTGAACAAAATGCACAGTTCTATCAAAATCCATTTATCACACTTTCTGTGTTGAATGATTAGCCTTAATATTTTGACAACTTTTATTTGAAATATGTTCCAGAATTAATGTAGCCTGGAGATATTAGGTATAACTTTCTGTAAATATTCATATTATCTCCCTCTGACTTTTGTTTGCCTGTTAAATTATGTTTTCTTATTAAAACATACTAAAAATACATCTATATATATATCTATATGCTTGCTCTCTTGTACCAAATTGGCCAGATTATGTTAGGAGAGAAGGTTGACTTTTGAGAAAAAGTAACCCCTTTTCTTTACTGTTCTTATATTTTCCCCCTTCAAGCAATATTTTTCCTCCATCCACCAAAATGGAAATTTTGGTTTCATTTTTAGTTTGAATACAGGAAATTATTTCTCCTGTGAAGATTCCATCCGGTCCCCTGAATTATCCGCTGTCATTTTTTGCAGCATCAGCTCAGGTTTTCAGGGCCCTTCCCCGAGTAATTAATTTAGGAGCTATCAAAGTGTCAGAACACTTCAAGTTATTCCTTTCAACACACTTACCTACTTTCCAAAGACAGGGAAAGGTTTAATTATTTAGGACCAATAAAGTGCTTTGAAGCTGTAAAAGTACAATCAAATCAACATTCAGCTGTTTGAGAAAATTAGAGAATCAACATTACTTCTGAGTTTGGGCATATTATTATCCTCACAGATATTCGTATTGGAGTAGAAGGCCTCCTCGGGCATAGATAAGTCCACTGATTTTGTTGTGGCCGAAAATCCGGTTGAAATCGGTGAAGAATCACGCTAACAACGGGTATGAATAGATGACCACGAAGGGTCCCTTTATTTCAGCAGCCACGAATAAAACTAGCATCATCGCTAGCTTAGGTCGTAAGTGGAGGAAGAAAGGAAGCCGTGGTTTTTATAATTTGCCGCAGCTTCAATTCTTGCACTTCCCATTGGCTGATGGCTCAGCCAATGGGAATCGCTATCTTGGCAGCCAATCAGCTGCCGGGTTGAAAGTCCAAGTAGTTGGACCGGAGTGGAAACTCCGGCTGTGCATGCACGGATGTAACACCCCTCCCCTCTCAGTCTGGGGTTTTCTAGAAATCTCTATAGCGCATGCGTAGTCCTTCAGGTAAGCTGGGCGTTGCCTTGTTCGGGTCGAACGGCGCAGGCTCA
>JANHFJ010002820.1:103829-115725 GCA_032468195.1 Cerberus rynchops
CTGGGGCTGACCTCTGGTAAATTTTATATAAAATGTATTTAAAACTGGTTTTGTTACCAGCTATTGTTACTTGTACATAGAATTTTATAAATTGTATACTTTGGGAATAATTTATTTTTTAAGAAATTAAAAGTTTTAAATGTACCCCATCTGCAAAAATAATACATCTGTTATTTTATTGCAAAGAGGCAGATACAGTATAATTTTGTATGTTAAGGAATACAAACAACAGTAATTCCCTAAATGAAATAATGTACATAGCTTTTTCAAATAGGTCCGAATTTAAATTTTGTATTGTTTGAGGGATTTATGAACTTTGTAGAATTGTATACATGTTTCTCTGGACTTCCTTAAACATTGTATTTTTATAGAATGTGAAAAGGCTCTATGTTTAAATATCTATTGTGTATTTTTAAGTGTACATTAGTAAAGAGAGATTTTTAAAGAAGAGTTATGGTGAAGTTGTTTTTAAACCACTCCAGATAGGAACAGTGTACTATAAATGGAAATAATTGGATATAGATTTTGTTCTTCAAATTACTTGCTTATGAAATTTTATGGGATTCAGTAGTAGTACTCTGAGCAATTGAAGAACTTGCCAGCTGTATCTTAAGTTGGTAATTATTTCCCTTCAAAAAATATTCCCTTTGAGCTTTGTACAGATACGAATTGTGTTAGCATGGCAACAAGTTGGTATATGATTGGAGATAGCTATTCCAGTTATGCAATTTGTATTTCCACAGAAACTGCTCCGTCCCAGCTTTTTCACTGAAAATACATTTTATTTTTATTGATGGCAATTCATAGGAAGGCCTCTGTATATAAGTGCCAAACCCATAGTCAAGTATTTAAAGAATAACACATTTAGAATTGGAGCCACTTTGCAAACCAGTTCATCTTCCTTTTATGCAGGAGAGAGCAGATATAATGAACCATGTGTGACCAACAGTGATAAGCCTGTGTCTTACACTGGCCTTAGCAGTTGTTTTGCAGCCCTCTGAAGGCTGGTTTTCTGCCAGAGCTACTGATCTACACTCAAACACCCTTAGATAAATAATTATGCTCTTAAGCTGTCTCGAGTGCTGATACACTTGACCTTGTAAATAGAAATGTTTGCAGTAAGAATAAACTCTCAGCATTTGAAAATCTTTTAAACATTAACACAAAAGAGAGAGCTTGGTCCTCAGGGGATTGAGTTTGAACTGTGCCAAGCTAGGCACTTGCTTAAAAAAAAGTTTATTTATCTTGTATCCCTGCTGTTTATTTAAAACTTCTTTTTCAATGCTGTGATTGGAAGACAAGTCAGAAGATTAAAAGCTGCAACAAATAAACCTTGACTGCTGAGGAAGAAAGATCAGCAAGAACTGTTATGCTTTCTTAGATAACATTTTTTGGTATGTGAAAACCATCAGACCTAAAAGTTGTGAGAAGCAGTTAACAAAATTGTAAATTTAGTATCTCCACCACAATGCACTACATCATTTTTAAAAGAATATTGCTGATTTCATTAGTTCATTGAACCTGACATTAAAATAAAAGGTTCCACTTACATTTACTGAGTTTCTAGTTTTCAGGATGAACTTAAATTCTTAATTCTGTCACAGGAAATGAGATATTTTAAAGTCAACTTTGATGTTTGATCTGAGGTAATAGCTACCCCATTCCTTCTACTCTTTGAGAAGTTTGGGCCATAGCTTTTTCTCAAAGAGAAAAATACATTGGGGAACAGAATTATTTCCTGGTACAGAAACTAGAAATTCCTAGTTAGTCCTAATTTGAGAAATTCCTGTTAAAAGTAGATGCCTAGATTTACATGACATCTGGAATGAAGATTCTAAATGTATTATTTGCAATTTTTTTAAATAAAACAACTGGAGTTGAACTCCATGAAGAAAAAAGGGTCCTAATTGATGTATTGAATGTCTTCACCCCAAAATTCTCAGTATCAACCTGGTGCCTTCCAGATGTATTGGATGTCACTCCACAATTTTCAATCTGCATGGCTAATTCTAATGGTTGAGGAATTAGTAATTGTGAAGTCTAGCACATCTGGAGCTCATCAAATGGATGAGATGATCATTCTGTAGACACTGATATACATCACAATCAATTTCCTTGTTAGTTACTTAGAGACATTTATAGATGATGACTTTATAATACTGATAATAAATAATAAGGGGGGAAAGAATAATAAGGAAAAAAGCTACATTGCTACTGAAGATTTGCTTCCATTTCTCTCAGCCTATTCAATTTCCATGAATTAATTTCTAAGAGTTTTATTATCTCGAGCAACCTCAATTTAGCACTATCCTATCCAGCAGGTGAGATTTGCCCAAAATAGGATGTGCCTCAAAGGATACTTGAGAAACAAATACAGCACTGATGTTTACAAGATTTCTGAAATATTTACAAGCTTTGAGCCACCCTGACAAAACGTGTGGGAGCAAAGAACGCTTCATCCCTCCCACTCTCTCTTAATACTCCCCCCTGCCCATTTCATGTACAATAATCCACTGGATACCCTTGTGCCCCTTCCCCATTACCAGATTTGAATTCTCAGTGACAGTTTATTTGTCTTTGGAGGCACTTCAGTGACAAATGTTTAAGGGAGTGTGAGACAATGGTGGAGAATAAGAAGGCAGTTCATTGAACTGACAGTGACCATACAGTAAATAGAGGCAGATTCAAGCTTCACTGATCACCCAAGAGCACTGTGAGGCTTTTGTACACAAACACAATGGATATAACATAAGGTCTCTGTTTATTTTTAACAATATATAAAAGTGTACGTGGGCAAGCATGGATCACCTGAAAATAAATGTGCAAACAAAATGGCTGAGAAGTAAAGCAAACCATCTTAACCAACTTATTTCCGAGTTGCGAGATTAATAATAATAATTTATTAAATTTACATGCCCCCAATTCTCCATGACTGTTGGTAGCTGACAATAATCAGAAACCATACAGTAAGACTTAAAAATGGAGAAGACGATTATTATACAATGTGGAATGAGAAAAATATATATATTTCAAACCATCTTTGTTCTCTACATAGATAATAGTATATAGATGACTTGAAATTGGATTTGATGCTTCCCTAGATTACAATTTTTAAAATTCTGATTCCACTGTATCCTATGTGAAACTGAGTATCCTAATTCTTATGTTCCCTGAATGCTAAAAAATATTACCCATTTTAGGTGCAAATATGGTATATTTGCATATAGAAGTTTTCTACTGGAAATAATATGTAGTAGCTCTGACGAAACTATGACTGTATTCATTTTTAACACTATTATTAATTTTCTTCATTTCAAACAATATAAACTGCCTTAATTGGGAATTTGGGATTAAATAAAGGACTAAATTTAATTGCATTCTGATGTTCAATAGTCTGGTAACCAAGCTGGGAAATTTTCAAAAATGGGCTTTGGGCATTTTCAATAAGTCTTTTATGATTTCGTGTGTGTGTGTGTGTGTGTGTGTGTGTGTGTTGAGTTGATTTAGTTGAGTTAGTACAACACTTTATTCAACACTTTATTCAATATAGTGGAATGCTGGATAGACAGAACATTTTCAATATGTCTGGTCGCTATACCAGAATACAGGATCAGGTAAATCATAAATAGGAGAAAATAATTATGTATATGTACATATACCACAGAAGAGAAGAAGTTAACATAAAACATAAGCTTAGAAGAAAAGATGAAACGGTTGCATATATGAATATAGGTCTACTGTATTTTACTTGAGGTATTGGATGGAGCAGACAGTTGAAAAGCCTCACACTGACAAAAGTGATGCAGTATTAGCATAAATACTTTCTAAGGCATCCATTTAATCAATTTCTCAAATAATGGAATGATCTACTACAAAATAGTGAACTGTATACACTATATTTTGGCACAAAGATGGTCATTCTCCCAGTAGTAACCAGGGACTCTAAATAAATGATTTCAACAACGTTTTATTAAAGGAGGACAAGAGCCCTCAAGCTGCATTAATCGGGGAGAAGTCGAGTGGCACTTTTGTCATGGAAATGTTAAGCACATAATAGTTCAGGCAAACAATGTGGAGCCACTTCATTCTTTCAGCCATGCTGACACCTCTTAAAGAGGAACTGCAGGGAAGGATGTGGGAAAGATTTGGTTTCTGGAGAACTTGCTTCAGCTAATATTTTTTGAGGCTTACCTCCAAAAGACTTTATTAAGGGAATGGACAACCATGGAAGAGATACCATGTGATCAAATATAATATGAATCTGATCCTTTTATTTGCATTTGCTATGGGCCCAAAGGGACAGAGAACCAACTGAAAGATTAAAAATCCATACACTTTGTAGATCTGCAGACCTGGTAGAGCAAGCCTATAAACAATCTGATTTACATGCTTGAAACTAATGAAAAGTCAAGTAGACATTCAGCCCCCAAAGGGAGCAGGAGGAGAAGTAAGATGAGAAAGAAGAAAGTGCAATTTTTTAAAAAAAATAAAACATGCTGATTTTTTAGGGTTGAATCGTATTTGTCTGTAATTCTTGATATTCTTGATTGAAGGACAATATATCTAAAGATGACAAAATAATTTTGAGAAATCTTATACATGAAGAGATAGAGATCATGATATATCTATGGTGGTTATGCTCTGAAAATCAAAGAGCAGTGTCATGGGAAAACAATACATACGCAACAGATGTAAAATTAAGAACATGTATTTACTCTTGATTATACTAAAACATAAGACAAAGGTAAACAACAGTGGTAGATTCAGAGAAAAATGAAAGGAAATCTCTTTGGTGCACTGTATAATAAAACTGCAAAACTCATTTTGATAAGCTATAATTATGACCATTAGATTACTTCAAAAGTTTAGATCAATTTATTGAAGATAAGGTTAGCATTGCTTTAGTTGTGATGGTAATAAACAAGCATAACTCTTGCTTATCCACTTTAGGGAACAATAGTAGGAAACAGATATTTTCCCTTATGCCCTGTGGGAAAATATCATTGTTGACTTCCCTAAGGCAGGTAAGTAAGTTCTGTAGGGAAAAGGAGCTAAGATAAGTTGCAATATATTGAGAAGGACATTGCTTATATTCTTAAAAGAGTTCAGTAAGAGAACAGCTTTATGGACATAACTTCAGTTGATCATCTATAAAAATGCAGAAGAATTCAGAAGTATCACAATTCATAGAATATAGAATGCCAGAGTTAGAAAGGATCTTGGAGATCTTCTAGTCCAACCCGCAATAATTAATGTGTTGCAATGTATTGTAATTCACAATACGTGGGACTACAGATGGCATGTATCCTATTTCAATGAATAGACCATGCAGGATTGTATCATGAGATATGGTTTCTTGAAAGAAGCCGGAATGCTTGGTAACATTATATTGCTTACCTATGCAAAGATTTAGCAAATTCATATGATTCCATGTAACTAAGATAGCAAGTCTGTGACATAATGTGCCTGGGAATTATTATGTCACAAACTTGGCAATACTTGTCAAAATGAGATGCTTCAACACAGGACAGTAAGGTATGTTGAAATCTAAAATAGAAAGTGCTTTTGACTTCACAAGGTAGAAAGTAGAAAGAATACGAAGAAGAAATAAATAAATAATGTTTAAAACAAATTGGAAATGGTATTGAAAATATAAACTAAACTAACCTAAAAAGACTGTAGAAACGAGATGTAGGCCTACACACCTATGCACTTAGTAACCGATGCCTTCCAGGAGAATTTACATTTATAATTACTACAAAGAAAATTCTAAAGAAGTCAGATATAGATAAAAAGAGAAAAGCATTCAAATCATAATAGTAATGTTGAATTCAGAACTAAGATTGAGTAAAGATAGTCCTTGACTTATGACTGGTCACTTAGTGACTGTAGTATATTATAACAAATCCTGCAAAAGCTATTTATGACCTGAATTCAAAGTTCTGAAGTTCACCCACCCCTGCAGTTATGTGACCACAATTTGGCCACTCTGCAATTGGCTGGCATTTATAGCTGTTTGCAATGCCCTCTGGTCACATGACCTTGTCTTACACTACTTTTGCGGGAAACCAACATTTATTTCCAGCAAAAAACACCCCATAGTAAACAATGGGTTTGCTTAACAACAATGGTGTTCACTGAGCGACATTCACTTTAACATTGCTGCAAAAGGGATTATAAAACTAGATCTGGGGATGAGATGACCCATCTTATGACCATCACATGGTCAAAATTGTGGGCTCAATTATGGTCTTAGGTTGAGGACTGTCTGTAATACAAATAAATATCAATAAAGTTTTTTTCAACCTGGTTTTTTATAAAAACAACAAAAAAGTAATTCAAAGCAAAATTGCTCCAAATTTATTTTGGTGTAAGCTAAGAAAGACATTTATAATGGCTTTCCTTTACACAAAATTTATCTGAGAGTCCACTGTTTTTTTCTTTCTTGGTATCCAGAATATTGAAATTCCAGGATTTGTAGTGCCAAAAATATTACCAGGGCATCTGTACGGAGTGAATGGTTCCATGCCTATTTTTTTTAAAGATGGAATGCTTTAATTATTTTCAGAATTCTTCATTAAAGAAGTACAATACATTCCAATCTAAAAATAATAAATTGTTGTGGAGAGGTCATTTGAAATGCAATATAACTGAACATTTTTCCTTTGGGAGAGATTCATATTCTGAATTAAGTATTCTCAACTTTTGGTAAAAGCCAAGCAAAATAATAAGAATAGGTGCAGTGAAGGCAAGAGAAACATCTCGCCTTTACTGCACATATTCTCTAGAAATCCAAATCTCTTGCTATCATAGATATCCCTTGTGATCTCTATACAAGAAGCCATAACAGCATCATGTTGTGACTTCATAATTTCATTATGCACTTTTATAGGAATACCTTTCTGAAAACGCACTAAGGACATGGATGTCTGATTATAATTTTTCAAGATTCATAGAAAGCATTTGTTTCAGATCAGAGGAAAATGAAAATATTTTCAACTGAGTACTTGAAATCTGTTAGATAGAGATCAACATGAATATTAGAAAAGTATGAAGAGCTGGAGATGTAGCTGGCAACATATTCAGGACCAAATTTAAGCATTTTCACAACTGAAGGGAAAGGGAAAGTTGTTTATGTGCGTGTGAGAAAAATTGTGTGTGTGTGTGTGTGTGTGTGTGTGTGTGTGTGTGTGTGTGTGTGTAGAGGAAACTGATATATATTTACTGACATTTATATTTACAAGTCTTTTTTTAACCTAAAGTTACATTTAATTGTTAAATCTTCATCACTGTTTTTTAGATTGTGTCCCTTTTCTTAGGGAATTTTACAAATAGTCCTCAATTTATGACTGCAATTGGCCCCGAATTAAAATTGTAAATCACTGCAGTCCTTAGGTGGATCACCACAAGGCCAGACCCAATCTGGCATATTGTGGGGGTGGGGGGTGGGAGGACTTGTTAAGCAAACATAACAGCCATTAAATGAATGTGGCGATTGTTTAGCAATTTCATTGTATCAATTGGATGGAGGGTTTGCCGGAAACTAGCAGTAAATGTTGACTATCGGCAAAAGACATTGAAAATCATGGTCACAGGATCACAGGATGCTGCAAATGGCTGTAAAAATGAGTTGGTTGCCAAGTGCTCCCCGTGACTATGAGAGGGAGTGTGTTGTCATAACTTTGAAATCAGGTCATAAATAGCTTTAAATTTACTGGAAAGCTACACCGTCATAAGTCATTTACTTATCTCACTAAGATCCAAACAGAAATAAAATTGCAGATGTAGCAGTCATTTGAATTCATTGTTTGAATAAATACATTTTATTTATTGTTTGGTTTTCTTAATGTCATAAAGAAGAGGAGGCAATCTTTTGGGGACTGAGCTGTGACACCTGCAGTATAAAGCTATGAGGGTCTATTCTGCTTTGCTTTTTTTTTGCCCCTTTGAATTGCTTTTTTTAAAAAAAAATATGGTATGTTAAATCTAGTTTATAACCCTTTCAAAAGACCTTATGACATCATGCACATCACTTTATTATTGTTTGAGTCTTATAATGTAATTTGTATTCGTGACTTCACAAAGACAGGATATGGCTGGCACAAATGATATTCTTACATCATTTGCATCACGACATATGTGATTTCACTTGCCTCTCTCTGGTATCTCATGCTTATAACACAGACTTTGTTTATGCTGTTTTTCTCACTTGAGGGAATTATGAGAAAACACAGCACCAAACTTCAGACAGGAGGAGACAGGAAACGAAGACAGCTCAGATCATGTCATTTTATTAATCCATGGACGAGACATATTTAAAACTCCTTACTCATTCAAAGAGAGGAAATGAGAGAAGTTATAGGAAAACCATGGTCAAGTAGCCTGAATATTCCCTCTCAAAGTAAAAGCTGAAGAGGTTTCTTTAAGATTTGTTTTTATCTTGCCTTTATTATTATTTTTAAATAACTCAAGGCAACAAACATACCTGAATTCCTTCCTCCTCATATTTTCCCAACAACAACAACAACCTATGAGGCAAATTGGGCTGAGAGAAAGTGACCGACCCAAAGACATCCATGCCTAAGGCTGGACTAGAACTCATACTTGCCTGCTTTCTAGCCTGCTGTCTTAACCATTAGACCAAACTAGATTTCCTACTACAGCTGCCCTCAATCTTTTGGGATTGGTTCTGTGGAGAGAGATTTTTCCACAGACCGTGGATGGGGCTTCACTTGTTTGCATGGCCCTGTTGCTGGTATACCAAGGACCAGTGCTGGTCCATGAACAGAGGGTTGAAGACCCCTGTCCTACTAGATCCATGATGGCAAACCTATGGCATGGGTGTCACAGGTGGCACACAGAGCCATCTTGCTGGGCACACAAGCTGTTGGCCAACTTAGCTCCAGCTGAGCATTCACATGCAATTGTGCATCCATGTATGCATGATTGCAGAGATCCAGATCGTCTTCGGGCCTCCACTGTGCATGCATGCGATTGCAGCAGGAAATCCAGCTGGTCTTCAGAGCTCTCCTGTGCATGCACACACAATTGCTCATGTGTGAATGTCTGCATGCAGTGCACGTGCATTGCACGTCCAAAAGCTGCATGCATGCACAGATGGTGCAGTTACACAGGCAGCACACGTAGGAGAGCTGCATGCAAGTATGGATGGCATACACAAAGTGCGTACTTTTCATCACTCAGTAAGTAAAAGGTTCACCACCACTGTACTAGACCAAACATTTAGAACTTTCCTTACATGATACATAACTAGAATAGAATGGAATACTCCTGAAACAACTCATATGTTGCACAAAACACCTCATCTTCATGTTTATGATCCCTTTGTATAACATTAGAATAGAATTTCTGGTGCAATTGGTTGTTGGGTACATTCAGTTATACATACAAAAAACTGTTCTATACAAGTCATAACTGACATGCAAACCACTGCCAGTATTAAGCATGAAGTTCTCCAATTGCTGGAACAACTATTCAAAACTAATTTGATTCATAAATAATAAACAATCAACAGTTATGGGCTGTGTTAACTAAATGTAACATGCATACCCTGAAATGACAATAGATGACTAGTAAATTAAGATTTAGATTAAACTTCTGAAAAAAAATGAGGGGAAGGGAAAATTATGGATTCATTGTTTATACGTTATCATATTGGAAACCAAATCATAATAATGTAAAATCTTTATGAATTTTGCAAATATAATAAAAATATTAATACAATTCACTTATCATATATTCAGATTCATGAATATGTTTATCCCTTGGGTTTCTTTGTTTCACATTAAAATTCTCTGAAAAATGAGTAGAATAGTTTTCCTCAGTCACCAGATCTGTAAATGTTCTAGAAAGCTATAAGTAGATCTGAGTCTTGCTCAGTGAGGTATTCTGGAAATCGAAATCAAACACATCTGGAAAGCACCATTTTGAAGAATGGAGTAGATTATATTCCACATATGGAAGCAATGATCACACATATTTATTATGGCCTTTTTGGTTCTTAAACTATGAAAAATACATGATTATTTCTGTAAAGTTTAGCCCAGCAGTTCACAATTTAGTTGACTCTTGTCATTTGGGTTGGCAAGATAACAAAGAGAAGAGTGAAAGTGTCATGGGGCCAAAGCAGAAAGAAAACTGAGAAAGGATGCTAGTAAATTAAAATATAAACAACTTGTCTTGGGAGATAAAACATAGCTAATATAGCAGCTGAGTATAAAATTATTTTACCTTGTGGGGAAAATGCAATAGTTTTTTTTTTCAAAACATTAACACCAAACATGTAAAATACCTCATTTTAAAACTGAGTTTTAAACTTCTGATTGCAGCTATTTCTTTTCACTGGATCAATAGTCTTTTTTTTTTTACTCTATCACTATCACCTTTGCAAATTACTTTGGTGTTTCCCAGTGTAACAATATTGTACAGTTGGAAAGATTATGCACTGACAATAAAAAAAAAATCCTTAATAGCCATTCCAGCATTTGGTCTTGTAATAAAAACATTCAAATGGCATTAAAAATACTCTGGCTTAATTAGCATGACTTGTGTGAAAGACAAGCGTAAAGTATAACTAATATTTTGATTCACCTCAAAACTTTCCAATCCCTGGTTTGTTTCAGTTATCAGATTGGTTGGGGGGGGGGGGCGCAAGGCCTGAAAGTCTAAGTTTCAAAAATGCACTGTGACTTTAAGATCATGCAACATGCCTATTAATAATTATATCATTCCTCTAGTATTGTTAAGAATAATGAAGGAATGGAACTGTTGGCCCCCAAGCTGAAGTTCTCCTGAAATGTTTTCAATTAACTCTTGGCACCAGCAGGAAAGCATCAAACTTTTCCCATGCTGAAATATGGAAAATCTGCAGGCTTCTCGGCAGGGGTGGAATTTCATTGAAACAAGCACATCATAATTCAGTGACTTCTGCACCCTCTTTAAATCTTTCCATTGATAAGGAGGCCAAGGTGATTCTTTTTTAATGGATTTGCAAAGAGAAATGATTTCATAAGGATCTTTTCAGAGCATTTCTTTTGCCCCGAGCCATTTGAGAGATCCTCTGCTTGCAAATGTAAAAATAATAATAATAAGATGTTAGAGAGGCAGAATGGAGACTGCTAGATAAGCAGAGCCAAAGAGTTTCTCTTGACCACAATTCCTTACTGAAGCTTTCTAGCCACTTATTCGTAATTTCCTAGGGTCTTTTAAGAGCTGAAAGTCGCTTGCAATCCACATTTTTGCATTACTGATCTGGAAAGTCCATACAGACTTGGAAAAGACAAACGACATCTTTAAGGTAACAAAACATCCATCCGTGACTGTTCAGGGACCAGATGTGGCTCGCAAACTGACTCTTTATAAAGAATGAAGGGATTCCTTCCCCCCCCCTCCTAAAAAGAGAGTGGTTTTTTTTTTTAATGGAGGGGTGATGCTGCACTTCATTGTGTATGAAAAGTCTTTGTCGCAGCAGCCTCTTCTTTTGCAATCTGCAGACCCATCCTTCTTTCAGTTTCAGAGTTGATCAGAGCACCCCTCCACCTTCTTCTTCGTTGTAACAAAAATGGCGTTCTTCTTTAATATTGCGGCTGTTTGTCACTTTCTTGAGGTGAAAGATGCTTTATGCCATTAACTCATTCATAGCAGCCCAATGAGATAGATTGCTAATTATGTTCCCATTTTATAGATAGGAGCTGAAGCTGAACGGTGTTGACTCCAAGACCACCCAGTGAGTCGAAGGATGGGGAACGTGGGGGGGGAGGGGGATTTAAAATGCCTGAGACTCACTGCTCTACTGATTTCTTAGCATCCATTGAAAGAAAGAAAGAAAGAAAGAAAGAAAGAAAGAAAGAAAGAAAGAAAGAAAGAAAGAAAGAAA
>JANHFJ010002820.1:138058-148474 GCA_032468195.1 Cerberus rynchops
TGATTTGTTTGTTAAAAAAATGAAAAATAAAAAACTTGAAAATAAAATTGACTTTTGAGTAAATATGCCCAGGATCTCACAATGAGGTCCAGAATAACATGAAAATAAATCCTACTGAAATGACATTTGACTGAGCATGCTTACATTGAGTACTTGATTTTAAATCATGAAAATTCTATTTAGCATTTGATGTAATAATACAAGCAGGAAGAAAAAGCCTCTCATTGTGATAAAAATTGAGCGCATATAAATTTTAGAAGGATTGGAAACACACATATTTCAAAGGACAGGAAAGTTACAGAGAGATAATTCATATGCCTTCCATTCCCACAATGAAGTGCAGGACCATCAATGTGTATTTTTCTGCTCTAAGTATATTTAATGCAAAGTTTTTATAACAGCTGCTGCTGTCACAAAGCTTTAACCACTGCGGCACTAATTGCAAGAAAAATACTCTCTTGTCTTGGGTACAGTCTTTATCCACATCCCTTTTCTCAGCTAGCTAGTGTCAGCTTTCAGAAGTATTCTAATATCCTAGCCAAAATCAGGTCTTTGATCAGTTGCAGACTTAATTAGAGCCCTTGATCACATTCAGATTTTGGAATCTGGAGCAATTTCTGTGCTTCCATAGCAGCAACATCTGTCAACATACCTAATAAGAAAATGGCAAAATTAATTTTGGAATGAAATTGAGGTGGAGAAAGAATATGACTCCAAGTCCTGTTAGCAAGGAAGATAAATGTGAGCATTTGCATGCCATTGCTCTTTCTTTCCTCGTTGGATCATTCTCCATGGATTCCCAAAGGAAAAATGAGAAGATAATATTTACTGACACTTTTTCTATGTACACATTAAAAATGAAATTCTTATGTCTACTCTGAAAAGAAATATATATAGCATATACTAGGAAGCCTATTTATTTATTTATTTATTTATTTATTTATTTATTTATTTATTTATTTTATTTGTCAAACAGGTACAAGATAACAATTATAGGTATAAACATGAACATAAACAAAGGAAGTAAGTACAGATAAATGGGGACAGTAAGACAGGGACGGTAGGGACACTGGTGCACTTATGCACGCCCCTTTACAGACTTCTTAGTAATGGGGTGAGGTCCACGGTAGACAGTTTGAGGTTGAATCTGTCAGGATTTGAGGATATAACAACAGAGTCAGGTAGAGCATTCCAGAGCATCCTAACCACTGTTGCTGAAGTCATATTTTCTGCAATCAGGGTTGGAGCGGTTTACCTTGAGTGTGTAATGATTGTTTGCCTGTGTATTATTGTGGTTGAAGCTGAAGTGATCATTGACAGGTAAGATATTGTAGCAAACAATTTTGCGTACTGTGCTTAGATCGGACCGCAGACAGCACAGTTCCAGATTGTCTAAGCACAGAATTTCAAGTCTGGTGGCATAACGGATTCTATAGTGAGTAGAGGAGTGGAATACTCTTCTCATGAAATACCTCTGGCCTCGCTCAATAGTGTTAATGTCTGATATACAGTGTGGATTCCAGGTAGATGAGTCTGTATTCAAGAACTGGTCTGGCAAAAGTTTTGTATACCTTAGTAAGCAGTACAGTATAGTACAGTACAGTACAGTACTCTTCCCAGAAGGTAACAAAGAAAACCAGTCATGAGAAGGATATGTAGTACCATGACAATTCTGCAGACCCTGATCAAGCTTTACTTATATACCATGTCCTGGATAGAAGGATGTGAACTTCCAATAATATTTTCTGCCATCCTCACCACTCTCTGTACAGGTATCCTGTCTGAAACAGTATTACATCCAAACCAAACAGTGAGATAAGAGGATGAAGGATGCTTTCAATCGTCCCTCTGTAGCAGGGGTGTGAAACTCAAGGCCCGTGGGCCAGATCTGGCCCACAGAGTACTTAGATGTGGCCCATGGGGCTGCCCTGGAAACAGCAAAGGACCAGCCTGCAGTACTTCTGCCAGTAAAAATGGGCTCCCGAGCTCCGTTTTTGGCTGCCACGGCTTCCTGCAACCCTCTGCCAGTGAAAATGGAGCTTAGGAAGGCCACATGCAAGAGTAAATAGGCACACAATAGGGAATACATTCCAAAGGAATGTGTTCGTTCTGGCTGTTTCCCTATTGTGTGCCCACTTATTCTCTTCTAAACCCTTCCTCTCCAATGGATATCAATTCAAACAATGATTCTTGTTAATTACCCCAGTGCTGGGGTGAGCATTCCAACGAATAGGGGTGAATAAAAGGAAAACGGAAATAAAATAATAAATACAGTAATGCTTTGTATTTAAATACAATGATTTTCCACTGAGTGTTTGCTTTATTTAGTGATCAAGTTGCTAGTCCCGATTGTTGTTGCTAAAATGAGGGCTACTTGTATTATGACCCACTACGTATATTTTAATCTTCTTCTTTGCATTTGTTAAAAAAATAATAAAGAACAGCAAATATAGAATTTTGGATGATAAAGATGAGTTCAGAGGTCATTGGAAAAAGCAATCAAGGTCTTCACGTAAATACGGTAGCATTGGCAATGGAAGGTTTCAGGTTTTACTGTTGTTACTACAACAAGTATGTAGTTATAGTCCTTAGATTTGTAAACTGGATGTTTTTTTTTTTAAAAAGTACTCAGTAAAATTATATCCACCAATATATTCTATTTAATCCCAAAAAAGTATGGGGTGTGTGTGTGTCAAAATCTTCTCTGCAAAAATCTATGAGGATGGTTAAACCAAGAGAAAAACATTTTTTCTTCATGTTTCACAACATGCTATGACTCCATAGGAAGAGTCTTACTCATTTGATGGACAATCCTGGGAGAGAAACCAGGCTCATGTAATTCAGATCTTAGCCAGAGATCTGAGACCTTCAGAAACCACAAATCCATATTTAGGTGGCAACATAACTGAGTGTACATTTTGATTTGGAGAGGCCAAGATGCACCACCCAATTTCAGGGAGCATAAGCAGAATCTGCCCGACATTTGCAGAAATAAATTGCATTCTGATTTCACTCTGGGGTGGAATGATAGGAGTGGGGAAAAGGGAAGAGGAGAAGAAATTAATATTTTCTTCCATTTTTAACCCCTCTTCCTGAAAGTCATGACATAAAATTAAGCACACTTCAACAGAGTAAGTAATGCATTATTTAAGTAAGTAAACAATTCAGATGTTGCACTTTAAATAATAAATAAATCTATAGGCCTAATCACAAGCTGTTTAAAAGGATCATGCCATCATGTTGAAGAGGTTTCGTCGGGCAAAGAATTTAGGATTCACTTAGTCTGAAATATGCTAGAAATGTATATGTAAAACATTGTTTCAAAGAATGTTGTTGTTAAAGAAACAACATTTGTAATTAGTAAGTTAACTTTAATTTAGAGATTGCATCATACTTATGTCCCTCTGATTCACACTATGCTACATGCATGGTTACTTTAAGGCAATTAACCTGCCGTTGATGCTTAACATAGAGCTGAAAGCATGCTTCTCAACCTTGGCAACTTGAGGACCTATGGAGCTCAATTCTGGAACTTGAAATCCACACATCTGCAAGCTTTAGGCTGAGGCCAAAGTTGAGAAACACTTTCAGCTATGTGTTAAGCATCAACAGAAGGTAGCTTCAGTGCCAAATATGGCTGTGGGGTGATCTTGGACTAGCCACTCTGTGTCATCCTGATTTATCTTAAAGGATTTTTATTATGAGGATAGAATTGCAAGGAATACCAATCTTGAGTTATTAAAGGAAAGGCAAGATATAAAAGTCAGAAATAAATAAGTAATTAATTATAGTAGGACAGTGGAATGTAGAGAAAAAATGTACAAAGCACAGGATATTGGTCCTTGGCCATCCATTTCTTACTTGATAAAATTAGTTATGTGTTAGAGATAGAGGAGGTATTTATAAAGCTGAAATTTAGGGTGCTAATTATTTCGTCTTTTCTGTTCCAAGAATGGTTCTACTTTGGGGCTCAGATCCATCAATTTGATACAGAGAATTACAGTACTGGATCTTATTAGTCCAAGTAGCAGTAATAGTGAGGTGTTCTAAAAATATTTAAGGCCGCTGATATTTTTTCTTGCAAATTAATCTTTTCTGTAAATACTTTCCCCACAATTCTTCCTTAATATTGAAATATATAATTCAATCTAGGTAGCAGACAATTGCTATCTGTTGTCTCAAAATGTCCTTAGACACAAAAAAAAGATAGCTTAATTCCATTTGCATGTGAATCACATACCAAATTCTTATAGCTGTCATAATTTATCTTTTAGATAATATACAAAAGCCTGAACTGGATTGTTTGAGTTCACTTTTCTCTAGATAGATATGTTATCCATCAACCTTGGCCATATTCCAAAATAAGAAATTATATACTAGACTTAAGTTCTTCCTAAAATTGAAATGGAAATATGCTATTTTCATTTTTTGCTCCAAGCGCTGCTGTATTTTGTCTTGGAGACAAGAGCTTTCAAGTGTCTAATATTTCTTATGGTGTATGGTAAGAATGCAGGCTTTTAGTTTGGAAAAAAACATGTTTATGCATATTTCATGTGCATCTGTTCTTTTTCCATGGCAAACTAGTAAACTGATTAATTTGGCTGCTCCTGACCCAAGATTCAATTTAGTATTTGCTTAAGTCTGTCCCCTGAAAAATCAGGTATCAATAGTACATTATTCTTGTTTCAAAATGCTGAAAGTATTCTTCTCCAACACATGTGTTTTAGATGTTTTACTATAAGGTGAGATGGGCGGCACAGAAATCTAATGTCAATCAATCAATCAATCAATCAATCAAGTGAAACACAATTAAATTTTGGGTAGATGTAGGGAATTGTGGATCTCAGGTTTTCACACGATCGCTAACTGGTCTCTACACCTATTGATACATTTTACATATCTTTGTGAAATCACATTTTGCAATTTTAAATGCTAAGAATCTACATGATTTTGATTTTGGTATCAAGCATTCTGCTTCCATTTTAAACTTTGATAGGCATTCAAAATCAGTGTGGCAGGCTCCAAGCACATATTTTCAACATGATTTACCTGCCATCATTTCTCCTGTTAAAATTAAGTAGATAATTATAAAATATTGGTTGTAAATAGTAACTTCATTATATCTTTAGTTTACCTTTCCTAATGTCTTCCTAAACACACCTTCCCGGATTTCAGATACAATGATTAAAGTCAACTGGGCTGTAGGAAGCCATAAATATTATATTACTCTAACATCTTTCACAAGTGAACATAATTAAAAACTGAATCACCTTGCCATAGTTCATTATGTTATCTGCAGCATACTATATCACACAGGCCTTCCTACATTATGGTGATCCTTCAGATTCTAAAGAATTTTCCAAAATTCTCACTGCTATTGTGCATTGCTTTATTAGCCTTCTAAATAGTGCTCTCCAGACATGTTGAACTATAATTCCACTCACCAGCATTGCCACTGGACATTAAAGGAGCTTTAGCAGGTGGTGGAAGTTTGAATTCTACTACCGGTGGAAGTATCTAATTCAAGGCTACGTGCAGAGGAGAAATTCAGCAGGTTCTAGCAGGTTTGCTAGAACTGGTAGTAAATTTTCTAAGCAGTTTGGAGAACTGGTTGTTAGAAGAACTCTCCTTTTGTTTTGTTTTGTTCACTTTACAGGATTAATCTTGTAAGGAAGGCAGGAAAAAAAATTCTGGTGTTGTTTCTAGCCTAATCTTTATTGCCCTACTTACAGAAATTGCCCACCCAGTCACATGACCCTCCCAGCCATGCCCACCAAGCCACGCCCACAGAACCGGTAGTAAAAAAAAATTGAATCCCACCACTGGTTGACAGCTTATTGCATATGCTAATGGCTACAGTTAGAATATATTTGTTTCTGTATCCAACTACTTTCTCTGTGTCTTCTTGTAGGGTACAACTACATCCTTTCTGCCTTTCAAGGTTATGCTATTATAGTGTTTGTTACACAAAATCTTTTTCTTCCTTTGAAGGTTCAAAGGCAATTGCTTCTGTAGGAGCTTCAAAGCTGTTTTGAGTTGAAGAATATCTTCTGTGTCTCTTGCTTCTGGTTGTCATTCTTATCTGCTGTACTTGTTCCTTTGTTTACATTTCTTCCTTACGGACAGTTACCGTACTTCTTTTGTTGGTTGCTGTTGTATCATCCCCTTTGTTCCCCCCCAAATATCTTTGTTCTTTTCTTATGAATAATAATACGGTCATGGCTGCTCCATTTCTTACCTTGAAAATTAGACTTCTTTTTAAAAATCACATCAGCATAATAATACCTGAATATTAATTAGGCAAATAGTATTTTAAGAAACTAATACCGGTAAGTATCATCTTTCCCGCTATTACAATAAAAACATGCAATGTTGAGTAATGATGACTTTCTAAAGATTCATGTGTTTAATATTTATAATGAGTTAGAGTGCTATTTCTGAGGCAGTAAAGAAACTTCCTTCCCGAATCAATGGATTGTCCATGTTTCATTATATGGTTGAGTGAAATACTCTTTTAATAATAGTTAAAGGATTAGAAGTATAGCATCCTTGAGACACCATCATACAATGGTATAATTATATAACATGTTTTGCATGTTGTAATCCTACATGTTTGCTCTTTATACATCTTTTGAATTCTGGGATGGGGTGAAGGAAAAACTATTTAAATATCTTAGTTAAAAATATCAGTCCAGGCTTCTTCAAATTAACCCCTTGGGAGACCAATACACTATTTAGTTCTTTTCAAGCCCTTTCTTATATGAGGAGATTCGTAACTAACAATAATTAGTTATGAATTTAGATATTCATTAAGTATAGGAGCCCTGGTGGCACAGTGGTTAAAGTGCAGTATTGCAGGCTAACTGCCCACAGCCTGGAATCTGATCCTGATGGAGCTCAAGGTTGATTCAGCCTTCCATCCTTCTGAGGTTGGTAAAATGAGGACCCAGATTGTTGGGAGCAAAATGCTAACTCTCTAAACTGCTCAGAGAATATTGTAAAGCACTATGGGGTGATATACTAGTCTAAGTGCTATTGCTTTTGCTAAAACCCTGTTTCCTTTATATCTTCCATTTCTTTTTACTTTCTTAATTAATATTTTCAATGATTCCTCATAGAAACCTACTGGAACAGTCTAGTATGGGCCTTCCTAGTTTATTCCATCATGCAACTGCTTTGATCTCTCCCAATTCACGGGCGATGTTTCTGCTGCCTGAATTATTACATTGGCTCTATTGGATTCCTTGTTTATTGATGCAGACAGGCATGGAGGTTCTCAGGAGCTTGATAATCTTCAATTCTGCATTAATGCTTTAATAACTTTGTTTTTAAAATTATTTTTATTATTATGTTTTTAAGGGAAGTTTGTTTATTTTGGTGATTTATAAGTATCTTATTTTTAGGGTTCAGTATCTACTATACTGATAAAATTGAGCAAGTCCAGAGACAGCCAACAAAAATGGAGCAAGGTCTAAGGGACAAAATACATCAGGAGAGATTGGAGGAACTAAATATGTATAGCCTGGAGGACAGAATGAAAGGGAAGTCATGATTGAAACCTTTAAATATATTAAGGGTGCAAATAAGGTTTTAGAAGGCAGTATTTTCAATAGGAAGCAAAAATCAGGAATGCGGGGGCATAAACTCAAACTGACAGGCGGTAAATTCAAAAGCAATGTTAGAAAGTATTACTTCACGGAAAGCATGGTGGAAACCTGAAAGCAACTTCCAGTGGAGGTAGGGAATCAGTCCTCAGTACCTGAGTTTAAATATGCTTGGGATAAACATATATCCATCACTTGACAAAAATTAAAAAAATTAAAAAAATTAATAAAAATAAGAAAACAACCCTCCAAAAAAATTGAAAATACAGACTCAATGGACAGTAAGTTTTTTTCTGCTGTCAGTTTTCTATGTTTCATTTTAACTAAACTTAAATTCAATCAATTCCTATAGCTCTAGCAGCTTTTCCCAACCTCAGTCCCCAGATAGGGCATGGCTGGTTTATAATAGAGACTTCCTAGGATCAATTCAAGCAGGTGTTCATGGTAAACTTTGCAGTGTTGTCTAATCTGTACTTAAAAAATGTTGTTTATATGTTTTGATTAATGTTACTTGGGGCTTTTCTCTTTTATTACCTAAAGGTCATTTCATGGGCAACAATACAGTCGTAGATATTTTGAGGAGAAAAGGATATGAAGTAGACCATACATCTGCTGTGCAAGCAATCAGGTAACAACTGCTTTAACAATCATGATCTTAAGTAGCTTTGGGAAACAAAACATGATAGAAAATGCATTTTGGAGTTGAAATTGCCACCTTTTTATTCAAGGTAAAAGTGTGAACCTGGGCACTTGCAGAATGAAAATCCTCCTATTTTCCCATGCCCTCCTCTGCTGCCTCACTTACGCCTCAAGTTCTCTGATGGAAAAAAACACAGACAGGATGACTGTTGTGTCAATAATTCCACCATGTAGAAGCTTAATATTTGTAAGATGAAAATATAATCATGTCTCCATAGCCATGATGCACTATACCATGCTGGCTCAGGAATTCTGGGAGTTGAAGTCCACGAGTCATAAAGGAGCTATAATTGCCCACCCGTCCTACCATATCTCCCTCTATCCATCCCTATCCTATTAGCTTGCCTGCTCTTCTCACCACTCGCCAATCTCCCCCAACCCTAGCTGTTCCACCCTCATTGCCAAAGGCTCCATTACCCCATCCAGCATATCAACCATGCTGACAGAGATGGGCACCAAACTCAGAGATGCTTCTTCCTTGCCCTCAACACCCTTAGTTTAGGCCCCAGCTACTTTATCCCTCTCTTCCCCAAACTTGCATCAACTTACAAGCCTAGCCAAATTAGAAAAAGGGAGCGGAATGGAAAGGTTTTGTTACTCTACAAGATGGAACAAAAGAACCAGGTGTGGATATCTTTAAGATTGGCAAAAGGGCTACACAATCTTGGTCGGGTGAAGCCAAAATGGTGCAAAAGTATCCCAGCAAACCAAAAAGAATAAGACAAAACTCTAAGTTACTCCAAGGGCAGTATAGAGATATATGCTGGCTTTCCCTTCAAAAGTTTAAAAGCCTACATTATTCCCCCCCCCCAATTATATACTAATCAGAACATCTTAGCAGAGAACTGAAAAACCCATGAGTTCTTGTAGGCACAAAGCAGAAGTATGCTTTTATGTGAGAATTATGTGATATTCCAGAAGTTGAGCAGTCTGGAATACCGAGGGCTGTACTCCCCATTTTGAAATTTGCTATACATATGTCACTGAAATTTGCCAGTGTTTTTCTTTTAAATAAAGAGTGGAAATGAATGCGTTAAGCATCCCTTCAGCCCCGTCTCTGTCTTTCAATATGAATGCCTCTCAATTGTTCAACCCTGCGTACAAACACAGCTAGCATTGTAGATCAATTCCATGGTGATGTTAAACAAACCAAGAGTTTTTGGCCTTTCAGGTGAAAAATGAAACTCATTTAAAACGGTTCTATCTTGCCACCTTGCACTACAGTAAGAAGGATTGAGCTAATGACTGTGAAATGATTTAAAGCTTAAACACACCTGGAACATTGCTATCAATCTATCCAGGGGTTTCTGCAGGGAGGGATTAAAAAATGGTGCCACCCACCATCTTGCATCTGAAGTCTTGCCCCTTTTTACTTGTAGTGCAATGCAGAAAAAGATCTGAGGCTTGGATCTCAATGGCTGCCGCCCTGACTTATTTGACCCTCTATGCATTTACCTGTCTTGTTCAATGCAGTGTAAGAATGGCCATAATAAGAATGGAGATGCCTATACAGGTAGCCCTTGATTTACAGCCATTTGTTTAGGGACCATTCAAAGTCACAACAGCACTGAAAAAAGTGAGTTACATCTGATCCTTATGCTTACAATTGTTCCAGCCTCCCCACAGTCAGGTAATCAAAATTAGTACCTGGCAGCCATCCAGTGGTGGGATCAGGGGTGGTATTCAGCCTGGTCACACTGGTTCTAGCCAACCGGTAGTGGTGATGTTTGGCCCTGCCCACCTACCCCTGCCATTTCCTGTCCTATATCCCCTTCTTCTTTACTCACCTGAATCGCGCAGAACAGCTGTTTCAGTCTTCCTAATCACCCGAGTTGCCTCCAGTAAGGAAAAACTTGCATTTTAGAAGCTACGTGGCACTGGGTGGGATGCAAGTGGTTTTACTACTGGTTTGATGCTGCCGTGTGGCTTCTAAATTGCAAGTATTGGACTTACCGGAAGCAGCCTGGGCGAGTAGGAAGGCTGTGGAAATGCAGAAAATAGCTGTTCTGCGTGATTCAGCTGAGCTACAAAGAAAAAAAAGGGGGATCTATGAAAGGATAGGGCAGGGGCCGGTAGGTGGGGCCAATGATCACCACTACCAGTTCTCTAGAAC
>JANHFJ010002822.1:79037-89374 GCA_032468195.1 Cerberus rynchops
AGAGGGGAAGGAACCCCTGAACTGGTGCTGGGTGGTGGGAATCTAACATCTTTTTGTCCGTCAGAGTGCTACTAGAAGCCAGGGAGGTCAAAAATGGGCCCGTTTTTGGCCTCCCTGGCCTCCAGAAGGTTATTAATGGTTTAGGTGGGCCATAGTTTAAGGACTCCTGATCTAGACATAGGGATTAGGATTGGCAGATTGACATGAGTACAAGGTTCTGGGACTCTGGATTAAGCAGTTGAAGAGAGGGTAAAAAGATTAGTTGCTAGGTAAATGGGGGCTAGTAAACTATTAAGATATGCCATAATGAGGGCAGTTGACAAATATACCAGTCTTGCCCTGCTTGTTCATCTGGATTTTGCTTTGTTCAGAACAATCAAAGTTTTTTGGATTTGGCCTACATTTTAGTTCTGCCAAGCAGTGGTTTATTCAAAGTAGTACAAAACACTATTCTCTTTAAGCATGATAATTCTTTCAGAGTTAGCCAGTGCATATAAACCTAAAATGTAGACATTTTATTTCCTGCAGAATTAACAAGAAAGCCTTGGGAAAGAACAAATACAATGAATGGAAGCAAATCACCTATTATCTCAAGGTATTTATCACTTATTTTAAAAGCCATTTATATTGCCCAAAAATGACTGGGATAGAAGAATTCTAAGTTAGATTTGATTAGTAGCTTGCATATTTAGAACCAGAAAGACAAGTGAAGGACTAAAGGACTAAAGTATCTTTTGTCTTTTATATTTTTTTATAAATCATAGATCATATTCATTGTGATGTGCTAAGGTCTGGAAAGGAAAAAGTGTTCTTGGTTTTCTTAGAAACCAGCTATTGAAACACTGAAAATTTTGGAATAAAGCCCTTCTTGACGATTGAGTCAAATGTTGTAGATTATTTTTCAGATGTATTTTTATTTCTATTCTTTTGACATAACCAATTTTATATAGTTTATTTTAATTGCAATTGAGAAAGTTAATCTTTAGCCCTCCAGTTATTTTGTACCTTAATCCCTATAATCCCTGGTTAGCATATTCAATTTCAAATATGCATTAAGAAACTGTTCAATTGTTTGGAAAAATTGCAGTCATGATAAGCAGTGTGAAAATGTCATAATTTGTTGAATACAGTTAACTTGAATACTGTTTTTGTTTTTAGACCAAAATCTGCATCTTCTGGGCAACCAAATACTAATGGAGTACAGTCTGAAGGATTAGACTATGACAGATTGAAACAGGTAGATATTTTCTTAGTATAATATGGATTATTGTCGACTTTTTAATTAAATATTTTATTTCTGTATTGAATCAGCAGTGCTTGTGATAAAAATGAAAATGTGACAATTATCAGTGAATGCACAAGAATTTGAATTACCGTATTTATTGGTGTATAACGCACACTTTTTCATCTTGAAAAGAATGTAGAAATCGCATGTGCGTGTTATACACTGATAAATACAGTAGTTTTTTTCCTGAAACTTCTCTCTTAAAATTAAGGTGTGTGTTATACGCCAGTGCACGTTATACACCAATAAATACGATATGTACTCCTAAAATATTTTTTCATAAGATCTACAGAAACAGTGCCCCCAACATCAAAGACTATTAAAACATTTTAACTAGATATCAACATTTGTTCAATTTGTGCATGTGAACATACAAATTTGCAGACATACAAATCCTTTGTAAAAGTAAGGAGAATGTTTCACCTAGACTCTTGAATTTTTAAATTTCGATACATTTTAATTAATTTACTTTACATCAAGAGAACAGACACTATTTTTTGGCAGTTTGGAATATCTCTGGAAAAAATAAACTTAAGCTTGTTCTATTATCACAGGATATTTTAGAGGAAATGAGGAAGGAATTAACAAAACTAAAAGAAGAATTAATTGATGGTAAGTATAAAAATTTGTGATTATTTAGGGAGGAAATTTCCTTTGCAATTTGAGGAATCTTTAAAAGTTTGAAAATTCCATTTGTCGCATTTCCCAGTCTTTCACAATCATAATTTCAGTTTTTATTGAATAGGTTGGGTTATGATTTTTCAGTTCCAGTAGGAAGTCATCAAGCTCCATATCACTTGTTTTATTTAATTTAATGATTTCATTTCTTAGCTGATTTTTGAAACCATCTCTTCCCAAGGTTGTTCCCTTACAACAGGAAAAAATATAATAAAAACTCATTAATATACAGTAATAATCAATTTTGTCAAATTTATATGACCACTTACCTCACATTAAGTGACCCATGTTAAATATAAATATTTTAAGTACAATTTATTATCTATAAAAGTAAATGAGTAAATAAAGAAAATTCAGGGAGAAACAAATCATTATTTTACACACATATACGCACACACATAACTATAGAAAGATAGACAAAGGATGCAGTACAATTTTTGCTTCTGGATATAATGGATAGAATATTAAGTTTGAACTTCATTCTGAAATAATGGGAAAATGCTATTTTTGGCAAATCAGGCAATACATTTATATTGTAATTTATATGAAATGTGTGTAGATTATCCAAAAATGTTTATTATGTAAATTTTCATCACTTACATAACTTGGATTTTAGACAGTATTTCCCCCTCAAATGATCCTTTTAATTGATCATTTTATATTTTACTATA
Organism: Cerberus rynchops; assembly: GCA_032468195.1. Taxonomy (NCBI): domain Eukaryota; kingdom Metazoa; phylum Chordata; class Lepidosauria; order Squamata; family Homalopsidae; genus Cerberus; species Cerberus rynchops. The sequence continues at coordinate 81,672 of JANHFJ010002822.1, forward strand.
TTGCAGCCACACTTAGGCCACCAGAAGCAACAAGAGTAATCAGTTGGATTTCCATCACTGATACCTATAAATAGTAGTAGCAAATAAATAGATTCCTTAAAATCTTTCTCCAATATATAGTCATAATTATTCTTAGGCAACATAAACCTAAATATGTTTTAAAATTTACCTTTCATGTTTGCATGTGTCTTCTACTCAGTTCACTTTACTATGTATCTTGAATGATTGTTTTTATGTTTTTGTTTCTTAGTTTTCATCAAATTTCAGTTTGAACATAATCCCTAAAAAACAGTGCTGTTTGTCCAAATACAGTGTTCTACAATGTTCCCATTTCATTTTCTATTTACTTCATAAATCAAACATGTATATATTGTGAATCAAACACTATAATACAGTAATATCGGGGTGCTGTCTGAGCTTTACTATTTTAATAGACAAGTTTTTCAAAAGTATCAGTTCACATTTTTCTTCATCAGTTAACAGACTGTTTTTTTTCCTCCCGTTGCTCAAATCAGCAATTCGACAAGAACTGAACAAGTCGAATACAGTGTAGAAAGATTAGGACTAAGATGTTTGGACCACTGGTCTTGCACAAAATCAGCTACATTTTGTGAGCTGCTGGAAGATAACGGAAAAAATATTCTTGAAAGGAGGAGAAAACAAGATTCTGAACTTTCAGACAACAATATGGTGATACATTATTTCCTTTTGCTGCTGTTTTCTGACTTTCAACAAGATGGAAAATAGTCTTAAATTGTGGCGATGATTTATGCAGAAAATCATAAGCCTGTTAGGCAGGTGCATTGAAATGTTTCATATCAATATTGAAGCTGCATATTTACAGTGTATTAAGTTTTTTAAAAGGAGAAAAACTTAAGGAGGCTTTTCAAAGAGGTTTTCTTAGTAAAGAATTTAGCAAGTGAGATTGACATACAACTGTATCTCAGGTAGTCTTCCTATTGCATTAGATATTTCCTTGATTAAAAACAAAGCATGACTTCAATTCACAGCATAGATACTGTAAAACCCAATATTGATGAATGAGAGATCCAGAATATCATGGTATGTTGAATATTGGATTCTTAGGATAAGCAAGCCTCTCTGATTAGCCTTCATGAAGTTTTTTAAAGAAAAATGCAAATGCTGCCCAGATTATAAAGATATAGATGCCTTCCTAAAATGATATGCTTTACCAAATCTGAGACTTCTCCTGAATACAAATCAATATGATCAAATGTAAATTGTTAGATTGTTATAGACTTACCATAGGTTTTTGAGCTTTTAAGATTTATGCATGCAGACATTTTTGTAACATAAATAACCACAGAGTTGGCTTTTAATTTAAACCATTCTTGCATGCCACAAATATTAAATAGCCTTTTTACAATAAGGCCTAGTTAATGCCCAGGCAAAACTTGGGGAGGTGTTGGGATGGGAATTGGGGCAACTTTTTTATTTAAACAATTTGTATTAATTGCTGCACTATTTTTCCTTATATTGCATGCATGTGTAATAATAAGGAAAATGTGATTTATCAGTAAACATGTTAAATAGAACCAGGTACTTAATACTTTTTGTATCATTTCATTTGTATTTCAAACTTAGTAATGTTTCAGTAGCAGTTCTTGAAACCCTGCTTTTTGCTTCTTTTTTCAGCTTGATATAAAGTTAAGCATTAAGCGTCAGGCTAATACTTAGAAGAAAATTTTAAAACAGGCAATGAAAAGTAATAGCATATTATTTTCACATTGGCTATCTACATTTGTTCATTGAATTAAGTTTTGGTATGATCCTAAAATAAATAAATCATGTGTTATTTTTCTACCCTTCTCCATCACTTACCTTAACAAAGTTTGTTTTAAGCTGAATTTGTAAATGATCACTGTCAGTAAAGTGAGAAGAAATGGGATTTTTGGGGGGTTGGGGGGAGTATTACTCTATTAGTATTTTTGGTTGCTCCTATTTTTGTCACCATGCATTGGATTTTATTTCACAATTAAATATTGACGTGGAGAAAAAGGGGAAAAAAAGAAAAGAAAAATTGGATAAAGTCTTAAGAATTGATGTAGCAATCTAGTTTTAGAGGGAAGAAAAATCACATATCCAGTTTTATCTCCTTCCCCATTTATACATTGCATTACAATTTTTTAAATTTATGTGTAATCTGTTTTGTGATTTGGAAAAAATATATGTATTCCTGATTACATCTTAAATTCTCCATGTTGCAATAGTGGAATACTGAGTTTATGATCTATGCTGATTTCAAAATAATGTTTGAGTTTAATTACTTGCTTTCTTAATTTACTCAGTTAAAATCCAGTTTAGTTCACAAGAAAGCTTTAACTAGCATATCCTCCCTGAGTACTGAACACCAAAGCAAATAAAACAGCCCATTTTGGCTGTTTTCAGACAAACAGTCTTGTTTTCCCTCTTTGTATAAAACAGAAATATGGCTTATAACATGTAATCAGTGACCATGGCTTTAAATTATTTTTTCCATATTCTTTAATTGAAGGCATTTAAATCTCAAAGCAAACAATTGCTTGAAATTAAGAGGAGGCATTTTCATCTTTCGAAAGTAATGTATGTTTAAGCAGTATAAGCTAAAATGCTTATTCCTGTCAGAAATCATGTTTGATTTTGTTTGTAAAGAAAATTCAAAGATGGGCTCGCAGAATCTTAAACATGTAAGTGGTCCAAAGGTAAGAACATTAAGTTACTAGATTGTGAATGAAACTGGTTAATGCACTAAACGTTTTGTGCCTTGGTCTAAAATTAATGAGTTCTGTGTAAAGGGAAAAAGAAAAAAAATGAAACTGAGACCTTGTCTTTCAACATGCTTAGTTAATACAATCCTGAACTGAACCATTTCAGGAATCTCAGTTTAGTTAAACTGTTAAATCAGGCTGTAATAGTGACAGTTATACCATTGCCAGATGATCCTATAAGTAAAATTAGCTACAGGTTATTAGATTCTTTTAATAATTCTTTTTTGAAAATGTAATGATGGTTCCTGTGCTTTTGTAAGTAGATGCCTTAAGCTGAATATGGTTTAGGGGATCACTTTTAATTCCAGGAAGGCAATGCTTTCCTCAACACTGTGATCTGATCTATGATAAACCTGTCCTATCATACACAAATGGCTAATAAGTCAATTGAATACAAACTGAATGTACAAATCTTAGTGCTGGTGCTGAAATCTCTTCAGAGTTGTCATGAAAAAAGTTCATTGTTTAAAAGGTTTGCAAGCATCAAGTGTCAATCAAAACTGAAGATGAAACATTAATGAATGTTACAATTTCATGCATTTAGTTTTACTTCTTTTTGAATTTCTCAGTTAATTCTCTGCTATTTTTACCATATTGTGTCATTTTAGAATTTCTTAAATGCTAACGCTGTTTTGTTTGAGCAGAAGAAATAAAATTGCAATATATACGTGCTCTTACTATTGTTTGTGAAACTTCATGTTATGGGGGAGGGACTTACACCTGTTTTCTTACATTACCTTTATTACCCTTCTGAATCCATGGCATATTAAAAGTACTACCTCAACCAAAAGTTCATAATTTAACAGTGATGCTTAATGTTCATGTTGATGTTGCTTCTCCACATTGATTTCTCTCCAAATTGTTTGTTTATGCTCTAAATGTATATCTAACTCCACAAAATCACTCAAAGAGTTTTGCTCAAGATCTTTGCCTTTGTTGAGATCTTTACAGTGAATTTCCTGGTTGTAATTCAATAATTTCCATCCTTTTTCCCCTCTTCTGGCATTTTGCTTTGTCAAGTTATTGTACAGTTAAAATTGTTCTGGAAACAGGTTTCTAATAAAATTGTTTATCACATAATTCCATGTATATGATTTGACAAGAATAGTTCCTTATAAAAAGTGGCTGTTGTAAAATGCCCAGTGCACTTAAAACAATGCTAAAAAAATTAAAAACACAAGGACCGCATTAATAACAGAATTAAAAATGTCATTTATGAAATTTGATTATCATAGTGTCAAATAGAGAGAATGAACAAATTTCAGCAGAATAATGAGATGAAATGGGTAGGTTGTAAAATGCTACATTGAAGAACACACAGAGATAATTTGTAGATTATTGACTGTGGATGGGTGTTATGATGAATAATTGCTAAATACTAAAAATGTAGTGTATTTACAAAAGCAGAGCTTTATTTTTTCATTATTTTAATGACTAACTTAAAAAAATTAGATTCGTACTTGTGAATTGGAGGTAGGAGGGAATGTTTTTTATATTCAGAAGTAAGCAAGTAGCTACACTGGAAGTAGGAAAATGGGAAAATTATTGTAGTATCATGTATTCATTCTTTTTGAACCACTGGTCCAGCAATGCTTTGTGAGCTATTAGAAAGATGAGTGTTTATAGAAATAACCTCTATTGTCTGAGGCTGTTCATATAAATGGGGACTCTGGAGAATCAAGATCTTCAATTGTTGAAGAGCCTCTGTGCATGCAGAAAGTTTTTATGGCAACTAGTTTGGGGGAGAAATGAAAATAAAGGCGGTCCGGAACCCCTGAACATTCTCATGAGAGATGTGGGCTAGAACTTTTTCCATGCTTAAAACTTTCTTCTTTGAACATATTTGGCAGTTACAATGTTGTATGATGTTGGCATTTCAGGTGATTATTATTATTTAAATGGAAAGGTTAAATTATTGGCTATTATCTAATACTGTGTCCAACATTCCAGTAAAAGCATTTTTCTCCACATATCCAAATTTTTAATTGCTCTGAATACAATGTTCAAACACCATAAATTTTTAAAATTCTTATTTCAAAATTTATTTAACTCATAACAATTTCAGCAGTTTACAGTTTTTTTAAAAAAATCAAAAAATTAGGGCTCCTTGGTGCACTGATAATGTTACCTATTTTGGATCATGAAACATCTGCAAGAAAAGAACCAAGCTCAGAGAGCACCAAGTTTACAGTTTCAACTCTGAGTTACAAATAGTCTCCTTTATTGGAATCAAGAAATTAAAATCCGATGGCCCCATACCAAAGGACAAGTTTTGAAGTGGTTCAGAGAGAGCACTTGGCACAATTGTGTTAACAGCCTTACTGAGGTTCCTCTTCCAGGTACCAACCATGGCATCAACAAATCTCTAGTAAATTCAGTCCCAAATACTTCCCAGTTTTCATAAAATCCAATTTGACGCCAAAGCTTTTTATACCAGGCCATCCTAATTAAACCAATCTCCCTGCAGAGGTGATTCAATCATAACAGGAAAACCTGAGGTTTCCCCACATATGGAATACTTCTCTGATAAAAACAAAGTTATTGATAAGATAATATTTTATGTTGGTCCTGTTCCCAACTGGGACAGATGCACATTGCCACGGTTCAAACAAACCAATTTCAATGTGGATATTAATAATGCCGGAACATAATAACAATAGAGGTCTCCAGCACTAACTTCAAGGCCAGGAGAACTGTCAGTTCAATCAGGTATTCTATTGCACAAGTGTAGAGCCGATAAACAAAATCCCAAATCTATCTTCAGCTGTACAATCTCAGTATAAACCGAGTCTCTCACAAGCACCCTGATACTCTTTTTATGAATCACAATCACACCACTTCCTACAGAATACTGATGGAGAAGATGGACACATACTAGCTGTGTTATCTTCCCTGAACATACCTGTTAGAAAAATCAAATAAACTTTCTCATCCACAATCAAATCATGAATGACTTCTGCTTTATTTTGGACCAACCTGACACTGCAGAGGAGCAAAATTGAATTCTTCAAAGTAACGTATTACCCTCTGCATACATTTGCACGTAGATGCAAACACACAAAGAAATCTCTTAGCCCAGCATCAAAGTAAGAAAACAATTAGGAATGCTTGGGTTGCCACTTGCCAGCCAGATTGGCTAGATCTTCTAAAGGTGTGGTCCCCAACCTTTCCAGTTTGGTGGTCCGGCTTGAAGTGGGGGAAGGTAACTAGGCTGCAAAAGTGGCTGGCTGGAGCAGATGCACACTCCTCTCAACTGCAAGTGGAGCTATGTGTGTGCCGGCCCATCACTCTTGAGAATCAAGCTGCACACATGCCTGTTCACTGGCCCATGGCCTGGTTGCAAATAGGCCACAGCCCAGTAGTGGGCTTCAGCCTGGGGGTTGAAGATCCCGGTTCCAAAGCAACAAGTAAAGCTTCACTTTGGTTACTTTGCAAAGCTCTGTCTGCCACAAAGCAGTCAAGTGGAATTTGAACCCCTTCTCCTGTCCAAACTGTTTCTAGCTTCGCCCTGGATTTGACCCATTTCTACACTCACAAACATGTATACCAACATCTTTCAACCCCTGAATCCATATGGGTAGGAGCATTGTCAGCCAACATTGAATGCAGTCCTCAAGAGATTGTCAATGGATTAATATATTACTTTGAATCATTGTTATTTGCATAATTTCTCCCCCCCCCAATTCACGTGCCTACGAATAAGAGCACAATTCAGTAGGATTTATTAGACCGTACTTACCATAATGATATCTATTACTATATTTAATTCATTTGACTTAACAGACTATTGTCTGTGGCAACATACATGGAATAAAATGGGCTAAAGTGATTCATCCCTGCATAATGTACTTCCCTTAGAACAATGTGTGACAGAAAGGCTGCCATTCTCAGTGTCACATAAGTGGAGAATTAATTTTACAAATGTGATGTAATGCCTTATATAGTAGGTAATTAATTTATAATACAATCTCAACTTCTTTAAATATACGTATATGTGGTTTCTAAGTGTGTATGCAGATAGTCCTTGTTTAACAAGTGTAATTGGTCCTGACAACTTAGATGTTAAACAGTGCAGTTGTTAACTGAATATCACATGACTACAACTGAGCTTATTATTTTACTTCAGCTTTTCTTTCCATTACATCACCAAACGTATATGACCCCATATACAGTAGCTGGGTGAGCGCAAATGGTGAAGGAGGTTTATGGAACTCATTAAAAATCTTATAGTTCTTTCTCCTCAGTACCTGTTCTTTGGAAAGTTCACCCTGGCATTGGAATAATTAGCAAGAAAATAATTAATGTTTGTCTTTACGTTCATAGGTGAAAAACGGATTACAAGAGAATAAGCAAATACACAGTGGGGAATATGGAAAGGAATGCATTAGCTCCAGCTGTTGGTCTAGCATGTTCTGGGTTGTGAGGTGAAAGTTGCTTAGGAGGCAAAGAAAAAACTTTTGTGTCAAATTGTCTGGAGTCTTGTCAGTGTCAGGCAACAGCATGAGCTGGCAGAGGGATCTAATCGAATGAGGTCACAGAGTGGACCTTATTAACTTTCAGTTAGCATTTTTTAGGGACATAATGTCCTGTGGACAAAAGCAGCTCAGGAGGAGATAGCTTGTTTGGGCACCCTGTGGGGGAGGGGGGAAACGTGTAGAGAAAAAAAGTGATCAGGCTTAGGAAAATGGGTGCTAGCTGATGAATGGCAAACAATGGACTGAGGGAGATGTGCTGTGACTGTGAAAGCAATAAATAATTGCCGTGCGGGCAATTATGGGAGCTACACGGAGCTCCCATTTTACACCTCTCCTGCGCGAACTGCACTGACTTCCTGTGGCCTTTCGGGTGCGATTCAAGTTGTTGGTACTCACCTTTAAAGCGCTCCATGGCTTGGGACCCGGGTACTTACGGGACCGCCTGTTGCCATCATCAGCC
>JANHFJ010002824.1:53018-64401 GCA_032468195.1 Cerberus rynchops
CGATATCTACTATAAGGATTGAAAATGAACACTTATATATTGTGAATTATAGGCAAGCACTTTAAACTGCATTTTATATGGAATAAAAAGGTAATAACATATTTAAAAATGCTATTTCTGTTTCAAATCTATGCAAATGTTTCTGTCAAAACCTTTCTCAAAGACACATAGGAAGTTCAGATAAATGCTGCTGAAGCTTTGTAATTGTATAAGAAGCAATATTGTTTTGAAAGGAGAACATCTATTTTTAACTCCAGTTGGTTTGCTTCAGATGTCAGTGAAGAAAAGTGTACCTTTCTTGCTTTGAAGCTACAGTTCATCATCACCTTCTCTGATACATATTCATTATACTTTTCATTGATGTTGATTCTTAGCTTCAGGGGCGATGCCTGAGTGGACCTTTTCTCTCAAATAAAAGCATGCTGAACTCAAACTTGTGGAATTGCAGTCCAAATGAGAATGTCACTCTGAACATAACTTGAGAAGGTCCTATTGGTTAATGAAGCTGAAATCAGACAGCATAGTGATTATTTGTAATTTTGTGACTGAATTTCTTATGTAAAACTTTTAACGTATTATGTATTTGGCATACATCATTTGTACATTGGGAGCCTGGTAATCTACAATGTTATTACAGAGTAGTTTGGCTGCCTAAGCTTGCTGGTTCTTTTAGTTCATGTTCACACATTATCCCAGCTGCACCACAAGGGATGAACTAGTTCCACATACAGAGTGGCTAATGATTGTTATGTGGAAGTGTCAGCATCATCTGGGATTTTTCTCTACCAATTTAACCTCACATTTAGGCAGGTATGGCACCAGTTGATTTGTTGCTATCACTATTAGCATCCCACTAGAGTGGTACCTATTTACTTACTTGCACTTTTTCAGGCTTTTGAACTGCTAGATTGGCAGATGCTGAGACGAGTGACAGGAGCTCACCCGGTGCTAGAGCTCGAACTGCTGAAGTACAGGGAGCTGATCTTTTCTGGCTGGCAAATCTAATGTCTTTAAGCCACTGAGCCACAGGGCCCCCAAATTTTTTTAACTTAAGCATGCAACAAATTAATTACTTTCCTATTTTGTCTGAATCAATCAACTATATTATGAATCTACAGTACCCAAAGTCTAATGAAAATATTAATCAATTAACCCAAAGCATCAAAAATTTTATTTTCTATAATGTCAGTACAATCAGGCACAAGTATATAAGGAAGTAAATCCCATTCAGAGAGTTTAGCCCCAGCTACAAATACAGTTTAAGACTCAATTGTCCATTTTTATGCATACTGTATGTGTGTTTTTTCTTGCTTTAATAATGCTTCGTTTAAAACTAGACAGATTTACTTTGGAAAGAAAATGGTATGACTTAGAGCTACACCAAACAAAACTTAGAACAGTGTACAAAATGTTCCAAAAGTCATGAGTTTCCAAAATGTTATGTGATTGTTGGTAAAATTTTAGTTACATAAGCAAGGTTTACTGAAACTTTTGTATTTGATGTGTATGAGGAATGGACATTGGCATAATTCAAATAGTTCTTAAATAATTTTCTGTGTGTTTACAGATGTAAAACTTATACATTTATGATACAAATCCTTTCTTCTGCCTGCTATAATTTCAGCTCAAACTCTGAACTGACGGTTTAATTCACCATGAAAAGAATGTTATCTTGGTTAGTATTTTTGTCTCATTTAAAACCTTCATGCTTTTATCTCTTCAGTGCTAATAGTCACATTCAATTGTAAGTCAGGCAAGACTGCAAGAAACAGCAGCTTGCAATTTGTCAGGCTTACAAAATTCACATGACAATACAATACAATACTGGAGAACGGTCTGGGACTAGAAAGACATAGCTATGAAGGGGTCATATCCATACTTTTCTTTTTTTTATCACCCATATTATATTAGAATTTTTACTATGGAACTTAATTTATGTTTTTCAGAATTTTTTCTTCCAAATTCCACCGTAGGTATTTTTATTTCATTCTCATTTCCTGTCCTTTTTTTTAGTTGTATGAGAGTAGGACCTGAGAAAAATGGCATATTTGTCTACCTGATACTGAATTTATTTGTCCTTCCCTGTCAAGAGATGCAGCATAGGAAAATAAATTCAGAAAGAATAATTGTTTAGAAACTAATTAGCTGAGGATAATCAATGCATCTGGATAAGGTGAGGGTTTTGTCCTTGAGTTTCAGAAGTTTGTAGGCTGCAGGAAGTAATAGTCCTGGCCCGGTTTCATGTTATGTTACATTCAGAAAATTCTATCTGGCAGATAGAAGATTTTATATATCTAGCATTTTAAGGTGTTAGAGCATATTCAAAATTATCAACCAGAATGGTAAAAGAGATAAAAACCAAATCATATTAAGAATAGGAATGAGCAGAACAGAATAACAATAACAGAATAATCTAGTTGGAAGTTCTTCTAGTCCAGCCACCCGTTCAAGCAGAAAACCTTATACCATTTCAGACAAATGATTTTCTAATCTTTTCTTTAAAACCTCCAGTGCTAGAGTATCCACAAGTTCTGAAGGAAAGTCATTCCACTGATTAACTGTTCTAACTATCACGTTGGTTCTCTTTTTGATTAGTTTCCATCCACTGCTTCTTGTCCTGCCTTCAGGTGCTTTGGATAATAGGTTGATCCCTCTCTTCTTGGTGACAGCCCCTCAAATATTGGAACACCGCTATCAGTCCTAATCTAGTCCTTCTTTTTATTAAACTAGACATATCCAATTCCTGCAACCATTCTTTATATGTTTTAGCCTCCAATTCTCTTTGTTGCTCTTCTTTCTAGAGCTTAACACCTTTTTTATACTGTAGTGATCAAAACTGGATGCACTACACCAAGTGTGGTCTGACCAAGAGTGGCATTATAAAGTGGCATTAACCCTCTTGATTCTATCTCTCTGTTAACTAAGTCCATTTCATTCATCAGCCTCTTTAAAGAAACATTTCCATCCCGATGAACTTTTCTAAAGGTTTTTCTATTTAAAAAAAATCATCACTACATTTAAAGGCAGGGTAGTAGGATTACTTTGTAAGCCTATAAGGTGACTGAGGGCTTTTCCTGTTCTGTTTTTACATCTTATAAATATACTTCAAATGAACCAAGGGATGGGGCTTTTGGCAAAGAAGTTTCTTTTTCCAGGCTATCATTTTTACCATTTAAGAGCAGGAGATGAAAGACTGGTGGTCACTTCATATATCTGAAGAGTAAATCCTAATTCCTCTTATCCGTCTCCTGGCTCTGTTGGTCCTTCACTGGGCATCACCTCTGTGCTTTTTCCTTGCACACAGCTGACTTCTAACACAAGACTGGATCTCTGTAATTTACCACACATCATCCTTTGAAGTCCCAGTCTCAATCTTGGAACTTGCACTTACAGCAAAGCTGGCCAAAAATATTCTTAGTTCCTGGCCTACATAATATATTTTATTTTTGTCCAGGTTTTTCTTTTGATGGTTTGTAATTATCAAAATGGCCTCTGCAAGGTTTGGAAATCATCAAGTAAGTTTTCAAAACATTTTATAACTGCCTAACCTTGATGCATACATCTGGTGTAAAGTTCAGAGTTTGGCAATGAAGGTGGTGGGTAGTTTACACTTTTTATGATCCATTAATTATTAATTAATTATAAGGGAACCAGCACGCAAGAAATAAATTGCAGACTAACACTGGTACAATAACCATGATGGCCTTGGAAAAGATATTCAGATAGTATAATAGCAGCTATTCCTATAGCAATCAGAATTGTGCAGTCTCAGTTTCCCCTGTGACACTCATGGAAACAGGAAGCAGGGTAAAAGAAGCAGAATAGAAAGAATATTCATGCTTTTGAATGTTGGAACTGGAGAAGATTCCTGAGAATATCATGAAAACAAATTGGATCACTGAAGAAACCAACCTAGTGTTCTCAAGGCACCAATGACAAGGTTTAAATTATGATACTTAAGATACATTCTGCAAAACATATTTCTCTTGAGATGTCAATAACTCCGAGAAAATGTAAAGAAAGAGAAGTGAATGATCAGCAACAAGGTGAGTCAATTGTAATAGTGAGGAGTGCACCATTGGGAGACCTAAAGAATCAGGTTAAGGACAGATTGTCTTGGAAAAAATCTGTTTTCTCACTAAGAGTCAGCAATAACTTGATGGCACATGATCAATCAAAGAACAGAGTACTATCCATGTGAATGAATTGCAATGTACAAGGTCTGGAACATTTTATTTTTCATTTAAATACACTCAGATTTCTATATAAACAGAAAACTTTGATTTATTGTGGGAAGGGAAGAGAAAAACTAATACTTCTGCAAGTGATGCTAAATGATAATATTTATTTATTTTATTTATTTATTAGAATTTGTCTAACAAAAACAAGAACAAAAGAATAAAAATACAATGACAGGGACGATAGGCACATTAGTGCACTTAGTCACGCCCCCTCTACTGAACATTTAAGTATGATGTAAGGTCCATGGAAGTCAATTTGTGACTGAAACTGTGAAAATTTGTAGCTGAAACAACTGAATCAGGTAGAACATCTCAGACTTTGACAACTCTATTACAGAAATCGTATTTTTTACAGTCAAGTTTAGAATGATTTACATTGAGTTTAAAGCGGTTGTTAGCGCCTGTATTATTGAGATTAAAACAAAAAATGTCATTTACAGGTAAAACATTACTGTGTATAATTTTGTATGCAATACCTAGGTTTGACCGCAAGCGACACAATTCTAAGTTATCCAAACCAAGAATTTCGAGCCTAGTAGAATAGGGAATTCTATTGTGTACAGAAGATAATTTAAAAAGCAATAAAATTAGCATGAATAAAATCTAATACATTTTAAAAACAAAAGAATTGATAAAATCTTGCCAGATTACGATTCTCTAAGAAAAAAAATAGAGCAATGTTAGAGGTAGCATAACTCTTTTTAATATCATGCAGGTAATATTTACATATTTTGATTTGTAACGCTTAAAGTTTTAATAGGGGCTATATTCCTTTTTCAATATTGTAATAAATGAACTACCTTAATTAAACATGCAGATTATAAATAAATAGATTTCAACTAAATAAAGCCTAAGCAGTTAAGCTGTACTACAGTACAGTATAACTGAATCTCTAAATTCAAACATGGAAGTATTTTAAAGCGCTTGTATAAGGAAGGAGCTACTTATGGCAATACTTTTCTCAGCATTAAGCCTTGACTCCCCTTATCTGCTCTTCCTGCATGTGCACTAGAGAAGTGAAAGAGGATTAGACTCTATTTATAGCCTAAAGAACAAGAAACGTTATCTTAATAACTTCTAATGGAAACGATGCTATCAGGAGTCCTTTATATATTTCTACCAGGACAGTGCTCTTGGCTAGTTCAGCCTATAATGGCTATTTGCCTGTAAAAGTACCCACAGAATTAAAAGGTCTCTACTGGCTCACTTCTTTAATTGCAAGTAATGAATTTGCGACTGATACTTTTGCTACAGCAAGTATTCCCAGGATATCTTTTTGAAACTTTGCTGGGTTCAATTGTTCAAACATGAAACTATTTAATTTGAAATAAATCAGATCGCTTGAGTACCATAGCATGTATACTTCAATATTTCTTACAGTCATTTTCAACAAACTTATGAGGTTTAAATTTATGAAATTGTCATAGCATAAAATTTGGGAGATCTCATCCCAGAGCTCTCATGCGATCTTACACAATAGCTACACTTCATAAGAGACAGCATTAGAGGTGAAATTCAGCAGGTTCTAACAGGTTCACTAGAACCAGTAGTAAATTTTCTCAGCAGTTCGGAGAATCGGTTGTTAGAAGAAATCTCCTTTTGTTTTTTCTCACTTTACAGGGTTAATCCTGGAAGGAAGGCAGGAAAAAAAAACATTCTGGTGGTGTTTCTAGACTAATCTTTATTGCTCTGCTTACAGAAACTGCCCAGCCAGTCACATGAAATATTCAGAAAATTCATAATAACTATATCACCGCACCCACCAAGCTACACCCACAGAACCGGTAGGGAAAAAAAAAAAAGAACTTCACCACTGGACAGCATTCCTGCTAGACAGGTGATGTAATTCCATATTAGAATTACTAAAACTCATAAGGTGGAGTGTCTCGTAAGATTTGGGTCATTTTTAATTTATGATTGTCATTGTACTGCAACAAAATTTTATAGAATGATTGTCTCCTATGTTTCCTTATGCTGAACTTTTCCTCCATTCCTAAAGCCCAACCCATGTTTTACTTTTTTTATTAACATTAGCATGTTCCTGTGCTTGAGTTAAAATAACATGCTTGTTACCATCTCTGTTATTATACAGTTGTTTCCATCTCTGTTACTATATTTGATATAGTTATTATGAATTTTCTGAATATTTCTGTATCACACATCTCCCTAGGGGCTAGATTGGAAGGAAGCAATGTGTTGCTTGAAATTTACAACATAACTGCTTCTCATGATGACTAACATAACCAAGTTGTGTGGCAAAGGCCACAAGAAAGTGGGAAGTTGTTGAAAGCAAGGAAAAGGCTTCAGGTCTACATCACTGGATGAGATTTAAGGATACGATTGACTGAGCATTCATAGTCATGAAATTTGACATAGATTTTGCTGGATTTCAGACAAGTGGAGGAATGCAATCTTGGGTGGTCAGTCTAAGGCCTAGAGGAATATTTTTAATGTTAGCTGTAAGTGATTGCTCAAGTAGTATATCCTTCTTTCCTTTTATGGAGTGATACTTTTCTCTAGTGAAGCTAGTATGCTTTTTATTTTTAGTTGTGTTAATGATTTCTTCTCAGAAGATGATTGGACCTGTTTAAATGAGCAAAATGTATATGATTGGGAATTAATTGTACAGTCCTAAGGCTGGAATCTTTTAAGAGTGACAGTGGTGTGTAGAGTTGTAGAAAAAGTGGTATAATTAACTGTACTTTTAATGGTGAATAGCTTGTCCTTCCAAGGAAATGAAAGACTAAGTGGATAATTCAAGACCAACCTTTATATATCTAGGAAATTATTGCCCCGGGGTATCTAAATCAGCTTCTTTGAACCATAACAGTATGATCCAATCTGAGTTAATCACCAGCACCAGAAGTTTAGTTTTCTGAGATAACAGTATGTTATTTCAAAGTAGTTCAAAATTCTAATACTGGGAACAGATATCTTAATTTTCCATTGCTAACTTCCCTCAGAGTTTTATCTGGAACACAGAAAAATGGTACTTTTTAATTCTTTCAAAAACTTGGTACTTATGCCCAACATTTTTTTTTTTTTTACAAAAGTTCTTATTCTGCTACTTCTCAAAGGAATTGTTGAAAGCCTCTATAGTTTCTTCTGCTTTTTCCAGGTTTCTTGGCACATCCAGATTGCTCTTCCTAATCCAATGAGGCCTGGTGCTAGGGTCTTTGTGCCCCCTGCTGACCAGACAAAATACTGCTTGCCTCTTTAGAGTGTTCCTGTCTTGAACCTATTAGAGTGGGGAATCTAAATCTAGATTACTTAGCATTCTATTGTGTTTCTAATTAATTGTCAGCTATGGTTTTTCATACCAGCATTTCTACAAAGATATCTGACACAGCATCAGCATTTATCGGCAATATTATGTAGGACTGGTATAGCTAGTTTTAGCCAGAGAAATTTCATTTTGTTGGGAAAAAACCCTTCATTTTGCTCACTTCTGTTCTTAGATGTTTTGTTCTTTGGGCCTCTCACTCTGGAAGGCCCTGTGAAAGCTTCATCAAAGAACATGTACCATCATGAATCAGGACAACAATGGAAACAAGGTTGAACCCTCTTTCTGTTGTAAACAAATTAATTGGAATGTGATAACTTTTCTTTCTTTTTGTGGACAAATTAAATACAAAGTTTTGCATATTTAATTACCAGCCTTATTGGTTGATGCAGAAGGGTGATGATGATGATGATGATGATGATGATGATGATGATGATGATGATGATGATGATGATACTTGCTGCTCAAGAACAAGTACTACAAACAAATGTCATGAAAGCGAAGATACAAAAAAACACCAACAATCTAACTTTCACATTTAATATGTGAGTGCAGCAAAACTGCACAAACTGATTATAAAGCTAGACATGAGCAAGTTGCTAAACAAATCCACTAGGCATTATGTAAAAAATACGACTTATCCAAAAAGTCATGGGAGCACAAAGTGGAAAAAGCTGTCAAAAATTAGAAAGTAAAGATCTTGTGGGACTTTTGAATACAGATGGATCATCATTTAGAATACAACACACCAGATATCACAGTCATCCATAACTGAAGCTTATTTCAGTTATGGATATCAGTTTATTGATATCACTGTACCAGGAGAAGCCCAAGTTGAAGAAAAAGAACTAGAAAAAAATTACAAAATATCGCAATCTGGCCATCGAAACCACCCAATTATGGATGAAACATGTGACAGTGATACCCATTGTCATCAGGGCACTTGGCGCCATGTCCAAGAATTTTAAACAATACATGAAGAAATTGCAGCTTCCTGTAATAACACCAGCAGAACTGCAAAAAACTGCCCTACTTGGAACAACATACATTTTGAGAAGGTACTTGGTAGATACCTAGAATGCTAGCAGCAACCCATATAAACCATCAGTGCCAATAATGTGACACATTTTTAAATGTTCAGTTGACTGAGTTTCATGTTTAATGAATAAAGTATATAATAATAATAATAATAATAATAATAATAATAATAATAATAATAATAATAATAATAATAATCCCACATTTTTTGAGTCCCATCATCTATCAGGGTTGTGATACTTTGTTACCTATTGCTTCTTAATGATCATGTGCCTTTGTTTTCTAAAAGTATATAAAAGTTATGTTATAACCTGTGTATTGGGGGCTCTCCATTGTGATTTAGTCCCAAGAACACACATCTTTCTGTTGTACAGAAAAACAGGCTTGCAATTTCCTACTTGTGTGATAATTGGCTACTGACAGCAGGGAAAAACCAATCCAGCTTTTGGTTCAGCTGATGATTTGGTCAACAAGTATTATAGATATCCTTAACCCAATTTGAAGGTCATCTCTAAAGGAATATACAATACTTTAAGAGATACTTTTTTACATAGAATAAAAATAAGAAAAGCAATTAAATTTGAATTTTTGATTTACCAACATGGTTAAGGTGTATCTGTTGCATTTTCAAAATATTGAAATTAAGTTTAAGGGTAAGTATTATCTAATAGTCTCAGCATATAAAATTATCCCTATATGATTACAAAAGCTTAGTCTTCATATTATGGCACCAGTTCTCCTTTTTCTGGTTTAACTGTTGAAGAAAAAGAGAGCAAAGACTAGTAACAATCTAAACAGGGATATGAAGGATAATAAACTCAGCACCTAATTTGACACAGATCCCTCTTCAGTACATGCACATAATTTTTTATTTTGAAGACCTTCAAAAATGTGAAAATTATTTTAATAACTTTACTTCAAGTTAATTAAGTGGCATAAAATAAAATTGAGAACTTTCGTAGATGTCTTCTTAAACTTTCAGAAACCCATCATTCCATTAAAAGCTGTTATTTACACCTCCACAGCAATAATGCCACAAATCAACTATGTGATACTTTTATAGTGTTTGCAATTCCCAGATTTTAAATTTACTTTTCTGCTTTCTCTGATGGACTAATTTATACCTGTTGAGAAAAAGAGCAGACGCACCCAGAAACAATCTCTTTCCAAACAAAAATGACTCTTTTTAAAACTGTAATTTTCTGATCTCAACCTCCCAGGATGTATTTGAAAGCTACTGTATATACAAAGGAGTTTACAAACAGATGGTGCACTGACTATAGGATTTTAAAATCTGATGCCTTGTAGATATGAGTTGAATTAACAATTACTAATTTACAGAAGAGCCTAGTCTTTGAGTTAATAAGAGTCAATAAGTTAATAAGAGTTTTTACTTATTTGGCATTCAGTCATTACACCAGGATTCAATAATGGAAAGACAATCTATTCATATACTATGTTGGCTATATTTATGTAATTAATTTATTAATCATATTTGTAGATTGCCTATAAGGATTACAGTGATTAAAATATATTGTGTGTTCCACAATGAATCTAGGTTCCAGTTACTCAGTAAAGAGAACTACTTTAGCTAAATAAGTTTAAAGTTGTATTAACAAGTTGTACTTCTTAAATATCATTTTAAAGAAACCGAGAATAGCATTAAAATCATTCTAATACAAGGTAACTGTTATTTTATTTAAAAAAACTCACAATGTTGTGAGTGCTTTGAGACTTACTATGGGTCCAGAATGAATATCATTTCTCCCTCATTTGAATATTTCCTCAAAAGCAAAACTATTAATAACAATTTAGCTGATTATATATATAGTGCATTCATAATTAATGCACTATATATAATTAATTATTAATTTTGGTTATACATATATTATTTCAAATGTGCTAAATTGATGACATATACCTAGAAAGAAGCAATTATATAATCTACATCAAAAATAACAATGAACATTTTTCTCTCATCTAATTTTCTTGTACTGGAACTATCTCTCATCTAATTTTCTTGTACTGGAACTATTTTATTCTTCTTTTTTTCAAACCCTATTAGATACTCATTATGCTTTTGACATCCTAAATACAATGCATATTTTAATGGATATTAGCATTAAACTGCAGCATACATTTCAAGGCATAGGAAAATATGCCATTCTAATAATGATTATATCTCCTAGGTTTGTTGTGATCTTCTAATGGATATTTTGCTGACACCAAGATTCAAATGATACAAACAAAAGTGTGAAGTGGCACCAATTTTTAAACAGTGAAATGCAGTAGCCTTTAGTTATCTGGTTAACACTACATCAAGGCCCCTTGCTAAAGAAGATCAGACTTTCCTGTCCCTAATTCTAGTATTTCATCAAGGTTGATCCCTAGCCCCGAGGGATTAAAAATTAGGATTGACATTACATATTGTTTAAATCCATCTATTTCTTTTTTACTCAACAACATATGTGCCTTACTGTATGATATGACCCAAGTTATTATGGTTTAGAAACTTTAGTTTATGGCTAGTGTTGGAAGAATAAAAAATAAAGAGCAAATAAAGACTATTAAGCCCTTATGACACACACATACTCTTTAGTGAGGACCTTAATCAAGCTCACTTCTGATACACTGGTAACCTCTGTTTTAGCGCGGGAATGAGAGACCGAAGTGTTGCATTTGTGAAATCAGCTCTTTTATTGACAAGCGGCAAGAACTCACACAGAACAGCAGGCAAGGCAAATTGACATCTATTTATACTATATACAAAGCGTGTCTTGACCAATCAGAGAGCAGGCTTTTCCCGCTCTCTGATTTCTCC
>JANHFJ010002824.1:102855-118566 GCA_032468195.1 Cerberus rynchops
TTTCTAGCCTAATCTTTATTGCCTTGCTCACAGAAACTGCCTCTCCCCTTATTACATTGCAACTTTGGTGAAGTTTAGTTCTGAGCTTGGTGATGTTTAATCCTGTGGCCATGCCCACAGGACCAGTAGTAAAAAACATTGAATTTCACCACTGCTTGTCAGACTGAAAAAGAATAACTTGAAGAAAAACTGGTAAATTGAACTTTTGGCCTACAAATCTCCCATTGCTAAAAATCACTGACATGTTCTCTACTTATCACAATATCTGAATGAGGCTGCAAAAGCAAAACAAGGTTTTCTGTATCTTCTAGTTCCCTAAACAAACTTCATCTTGAAACTGACAATTTCAACAGAATAGTAGTAACCTGATAGCAGCTAGATTCCTGATAATAATGCTTTGGTTCTTTCCAATTTTAAGTAGTTTTTAATGAACAATTGCCATCAAGAAGGCTCTTTCGTCTCGAGTCTAAGCTATATTTAATACCACTGAAAATACTGACATCTTTTAGACAATCTGTATTCAAGCATAATTTTATGATGATGCAATTACACTCCATCAGATTAATGTGATGTTCACTACATCTAACTAGAGCCTGAAGTGCCTTAATCTCGTCCCATTAGCCAACAGTCAAAAACCAGCATCCCTGTTAGTTATTAACTCAGGAAGTGATTTCATCCATATGCAACCAAAATCATATTGAAATACAAGTTTGAAAAATTCACTTAAGTTTTTCACTTAGAAATGGGCAATTGTCCAAGGTGACTTTGTGCCAAACAAAAACAAAAGAAAATGCTCTTGACAGATTTAAATAGAGTCACCTTCATGAAAATTATCTAACCACTGAATAGCTAAACAAAGTTCTCTCTTTGGTGGCCTGCCCAAAGCAAGACACTAGATTTATCTCAAGCCACAAAGCCCAGTACAGCTTCGTACATAAAAAGAATACAGAACTTTAATGTGCCAAAGGGATTAGGAAGCATATACACACCAAAAAGTATCAGATATCAGGAGAAATAAAAAGCTGTTGCCAGAGCAAAGTTCTGTGTTCTTTAATTGCCATGCAGATTCTAAACTTCTTGTTTTTGCTTATTTGAGGCAGCTTGGCTGATTGAGAAGGCTGCGATTCAGGTGAGTAAAAAAGAAATAAAATGAAGGAGATATAAGACAAGAAAGAGCAGGGGTGGGTGGAAGAGCCCAAATGTCATAAGGGTGAGTAGGTGGAGCTATTTTTGGCTGTGATGGCCTCCTGCAACCCTCTACCAGCATGCGACACACACCCTGAGTTCCATTTTCACTGGCAGAGGGCTGCAGGAGGCTGTTGTAACTGAAAATGGAGCCCTTTTCTGAACTAAGAATAGTTTTAAATAAAAATGATGTCTCTGCTTTTTGGAGTAGGGAATAAAAGCAACCCAGCTAGTCAGCTTCTAATCACTGCATTTATGCTCAGTACATGATTAAACATGCACAACTGTGTACCAAGTGGGGTTAATTAAATGAGTTCAGTGACTTCTTTCTGTATGAATGTAGCCCATCTGCTCCAATTCAGGGTTAACCTCTCTGCTGTTCTGTGAAATTTAAATGATGGTCTTTTAACTCACAGGTGGGTTAGAATGAGCCATTGCTTCGTAGAGGAAAAGCATGACATATTATGAACATTCATGTCTGAACTGTGCAGAAAAGGGCAGACATGTCCGTTTGGCTTGTGCTACATACATCCAGCTGCAAAGAAAGCTGGGATTCTCTCGGTGCCATCATTAGGATTCAACAAAGAATAGAATGCTTTGAAATGCACAGAAATGCTCAAGAGCTATTTATAATTTTTTTAAAAATCAGAAAGATGGTGAATCTAAACTCAATGGTCATTTCTGCCTTAATTGTGAATAATCTATCCATGACTGTCAACTAAAAATAACCTCTTGATAAGAATATGGAACTACCAGGATGACAGCCAAAGGTCTGTGCCAGTGATGTTGTCTGTTTTTATCACAAAAGGCACAGTATGTACAAATACAAGGCTTCTAGTCAGGAATTTCACAGCAGATAGTGCCAACATTAATCAATTTGATGGCATTCTGACACAAAGCCATTGATTTCTGATCAGCGAATGCCAAATGCTGTACAACCTGATATAGTTTTAGAAGTATGTCAATCTATTTTAATTAATTCTGAACACACTATATATAACAGTATATATTTCAGTCAATTAATATTCAATCCCATGGTGGTTTTTTTTAAACAGTAGGGAGAACCTTTTGCATATGCTGTATCAGATAATTGGGTCAACTCACCATCTGTAACATTTTTAACTGTTGAGTTGAAAATTTAGATTTGCTTTATCCAACCATTTTTGAAGTAATAATCCACATTTTTTACTTTAGATTCTATCTTCATGATAATCCAGAGTGAAAGGTGATGATTCCAACCAAATGTAATTTTTTAGGCCTGTCCCAGAAATGATTTCCTAGATTTACCATGAAAATAGAAGTTAGCAGCTCCAGTCAGCTTTGACTCAGCCAGTATTTGAATGTTAAACTACAAGACTGTCCTAAAGGTGTAGGCAAGATTAGAAAGTATATACTGTACAAATGTAAAAAACACTGCCAGAAGACAACACTGGGACATGATTTTGATACTGTTTCAAGAAAACATAGCAGTATCCATGTGGTCATTAGGAACTGAGCTTACATTTAAGGAGTTGTTCCCTTTTAAGTCACCACTGAGAAACCAAGTAGCTAATTTTTGGTCCCATATCATGCATGTGTTCTAGCTGTGTTCAGGTCTGAAGAGCTAGTAAGCAGTGACAGGTGGTGACAGGAGTGGAATTCCATGAGCATAACAACAATTGACTTAGTCACTTATCCTGAAATTAAATATCCATATTGTTTGAAGAGAAGTAATATGAGGAGGAAGGGGGGGGAATCAATTTTCTTTATCCATTGGCTTCTGATCCATGATGTTTTGGAGACCAATGGGGGCTAAGGGCCAAGTGATAACACGTCATCATTTCTGTACACCAATGATCAGATTATATATGAGCAACTAAATATTTTAGTATATCATTTACTGAGGTAAAGCCAGTATAGAAAATGGATTTAAGTTCAAGATCACAACTATTAATGGGGGGAGTGTCATAACCATTTAGGAAGGTATAGAGCCCCTACTTGAATATTCTATTTTTCTGTGAGACATTAACTCCTTTTAATAAAAGATTTAAGAACCAGACATTCATTATGAATCTATCCTATCTGTTTCATGGTTAGAATCAGCATTTTGAGGAGCCTGACAACCTTTTTACATGTATAGGTTAATTCAGAATGTAAATGTATAAACTGTCTTTGGTTGAGATTTTGCCATTTCAGCACTCATTAGCCCCGTAACTCTAGTGAAACAGATGCTACAGTAACCTTGTGAACCCCCTTTGTGCTGGGAATTCATCCTGATAATTAGCACCACTAAAATGAATTTGGGTCAACTCTGTGATAATAAAGAAGTGTGTAAGTATTGAAGAAAATTTCTCATTTGCAGGCAGATGCTTCTCATTAGGGATGCAAAAGAAAGAAATTAAGATGGAAAAAATGAAATAAGAATCACAGTTTCTCTATACAGTAAATATTCTTTTTAAAATAGATTGCACATCCTTATTTTTAAAAGGGACTGTATTCAGATTCCAGTAGATCTGTTGTGATTTCAGAAGCCATGAACCATGTCGGTAAAAACAAAATACAATTTTAATTGTTTGTGTGCTCTGAAGCACATCTTTTCTTGTCATCCCATATGGATGCCACATGTGGATTAGAAGTACAACAAATCAAGCTAATCGCATAATTGTTTGCCAAACCTAAATACAATGCTCCCAAAAGTGACTTCATAATGAAAAGTCTTATCAGACTAACTCTGTTATTCATGGACAAATGCAATTATGCCTTTCCTGAATGCACTTCTTGATTAGATTTTTATCCCCCTGTCATGGGTACAACTCAAGGTGGCATACATACTTCTTTCTTCACATTCCTGCAATAGCAACCAGTGATATTGGTCGGGTTGAAACTGTTCTATAATCATACATGGAGCATCTGTGCTTAAAGGAGAACTAGAATTTATGGTCTCTCATTCCTGCAATGGTATTTTGCTTCTCAAATTCTGATTAGAATAAAAATCCCCCT
Source organism: Cerberus rynchops (assembly GCA_032468195.1). Taxonomy (NCBI): domain Eukaryota; kingdom Metazoa; phylum Chordata; class Lepidosauria; order Squamata; family Homalopsidae; genus Cerberus; species Cerberus rynchops. The sequence goes on from JANHFJ010002824.1 coordinate 107,020, forward strand.
TTTTTCCTGTTACTATTTATGCTTCTTTATACTGGGATTGCTTTTTTAGAATAAGACATAATGATTAAATTTAATTAATTATCTCTCTGATATCAGTACAGCCTTGTTTATTATTGTTTTTGTACTATAGCATCAGCCAATATTGGAAGCTAAGGACCCTGAATATCATTTATTTATCAAACTTATATGCCATCCATCTTGCCAAAGCAACTCTTCCTTTATCTATCCTTTTGAAAGTCCTTTTAGAACAGGGGTGTCAAACTCAAAGGCCTGCGAGACCTCTGTCGACCAAAATAGGCTGTGGGTGTGTGTGCGTACAACCCTCCCCCAGCAGCCAGTTTTTAGCTTCCAGAGCCTCCACCAGCACTCTGCCAGCCAAAAATGGGCCCTGTGGAGACTCTGCAAGGCCCCTGCAAGGCCCGTTTTTGCCCTCCTGCCTCCAGAAGCACTCTGCCAGGCAAAAACAGACTGTGCAGAGGCCCTGCGAGACCTCCATGCAGCCCATTTTTGGCTGGTAGAGTGCTGCAGGAGGACTGAATTACAATTATGTGACCTGAGGTAAGTGCCCTGATTTGGATAGAAAACAAGCAACATCCTATCTTAATACTACAGTTTAATGCCAGATTTTACATACAGTAGGTCATTTAATCTACAATCAATATTGTATTTCTATTTGCTGTCCTGGAAATTTAGCACTGCTGTTAGAATTTGTATTATCATATTATTTATGCTATTGTATTTTTATTATTACTTGAATAATAAAAATACAATAGTATAAATAACTTTTTTGCCTGGAAAAGCAACGTATTATTAAACAATGGGGTATAAATTTAGAAATAAAAAGTTTAGTGGATTAGGAAGAATAAGTAATAAATGTTTGTCTATAATATCTAGTAGAAGAGATAGAAAAATGGTTATAGTAAAAAACTGTGGAAAAAAAGAAGACAAATGAAAAAATGCATCTTGAGCCTGTGTTAAATGCCTATCATGGCCAGGTCCACCCCTGCCACACGCACCATGACCATCTCCACTCTCAGCCATACACACTCACCAGCTCTCCGAGGTCAAACACAACCCTTATGCGGCCCTCAATGAAATTGAGTTTGACACTCCTGTTGTAGAATATAAGATTGTATGAATAAAAGGTGATTTTTCTCATGATAAATGTAATTATCTATGAGAAATATAGATACTCTTGAACTTTGAGAGGATCTCATTGCCATCTGTTATACATAAGGTCTCCTTTACCTTGATATTCTCATTCTTGACAGAAAGGCAAATATTCCACAATCCCTTCTGTTCTTCATATAATTCATTTAAAAGCAGATGTACTTACTAATGGTTCAGAGTCAAAACCACGTTTGTTGTTACTTTAATGCAGCTCTAACTGGGAGGGTGCTATATGTTTACTGGTTTTGAAGGGGTCTGCCCACCATCAACTCTTTAGGGTTCCCTGACTGGCAAAAGGTTTATAAGGACTTTTTTTTTTCTTACTGTATTCTTGATTTTTTTTATTCTGTCTTGTATTTTATTATATGTTTCGGGATTCTTGTGTTACTTTCTTTGATTTCTGTTTCTGTCATGTTATATTTTTATACTTGGAATAACTTGTTAAGAACTTCTACTAAATGGTCACTGCTTCCAATTTCAAAAGAACCTGTGACCCAATTCTGCTGGGTTGGGGATAAATAACATACCTTCTTTCAGAAAATGAATTATTTAATTGGGTATACAGTTGAGCAATTTGAACCTTATGAGTTTAAGAACATATAGAACTAACTAAAATGATTATAATCATTTAAAATATCTAACAAACTTAAATTGGGGCTTTGTTCTTTAGAAAAGGAAAATGTGCCCACAAAATTGTAACTGTATACGGAATTATTCTTTCTCCCAAGTGAGAAAAGGAGAAAGGGAAACTGTCACTGGTCCCAATGGAAGTTTACTTTGAAATACTGTAAACATTCCAGCTTCAGAAAGTAAGAAAAAAAAAAATTAAGGACTGAGTTTGAAACCTAAAATGTTCCTACAGTAGTAACGATAACAGACCTCCATTTATTATTTCCATAACAAAAAAAATTAATTCTAATTTGACGCACAGTTCCACTTATTTGTTATTAGACAAACCTTGTGGTTTTTTAGTTAGTTAGTTCTTCTTCTTGCTACTAGTAGATCATAAATTATTATTGCACTGCATACAGTCAAATATTTTACATTTCAAAAAATCTGGTGCATAGCATTGGGTAAAAACATTGATTTCTTGTAATTTCACACATATGTTGAAAAGTAATGAACTAGTTTCCAAAACAAAACTAGAAAAGGATTGGCATTTCTTCATGAGAATATTTTTTTAGAAATAAAGATTTCCTTTACATACTTGATATAATATTTTAGCTTGCTTATCTTCACCCTTCTAACTCTATATCTACATTAATCCTGGAGATTAAGCCTTCTGAATTCTAAATTACTTCTAAGAGGAAACAGTAATTCATTTTAGCAGAATATTTTTATCTTTGGTATACCTTAGAATTGCCAATAGAGACATGTATATAGTAATTATCCCAAACACACAATAGATTTTTTAAAATTGTGATTCTTCATTCTTCTGAAAGTCATAAATATGACTTGTCACAGATATCCTAGCATGTCTCTGAAATCATAGTACAGAACATGACAAACTGGATTTTGATCTCATGTTTAAAAGTGAACAAATGTAACATACAAGCATTTATTTCATGAAAACACAAAAACTATCTTTATTGTAATTTATTGTAAGTAGGATTATCCCCACATCATTAAATTGTCCATGATCAATTCCATATTCTCAACAGAGAAATTTTATTTAATCTGTTGAATTTTTAAAAAATATTCCAAAACCACAACTGAGGATTGTGAATTAGTATCTTATTATATTTATATTCCTCTTTTTAGTTAATAGAAAACCAACTTGTCCCAGTCATCCATTGAACATATTAATTTCACGATTATTGCGATACAATAAGGTAATGAGTTCTACCTTTTCATTCTGATGGGAACATTTGGAGATAGCTACCATTACAAAATGGCTGTGATGAGTTGAAGCCATAAAATACTCATTTTTGAGAAAGACAAAATGGTGATGTCAAAACCTGAATATAGAATAGATCCAGATAAATCACTCCCTCATCCATTTCAGTCTTGGTTCTTTTGCTTCATATTTATGTCATTCACTTCTTGTCACAACAGGATCATTAAGTCTGCTCTTGAACAATTGTTGGACAATCTCTCCCTCTCCTGGAGAGATTCAAAAAGATTGTACAGCCAAATTCTCTGCCAAAAGTTTGAGGAAGAATTTTGAAAGATCATTTGTATCCAGATTTAATTTACACAGCATAACCATATGTGTCAATGTGGCAATAATGACTCCAGATTAGTGTCTTTCAGAATTCATAATCATACAATTGCCACACAGTTTAATGTAAATATTAAAGAAATCCATGTATTTTCAGCTTATAGATATTATGTTTTATTATAGGATATATTCAAATGCTTCAATTAGGAAAAAAGCAAAAAGATAATGTTATATTATTTTTGCTTGGTCTTGATTAATGTTGTAAAGTTGATATTTGTCAATTTTCATGGCTTAGCTTAGTTTAATATCCTATTTCTAGGCTCATGAAACTTGCGCAAACATGACACATATTAGAACTCCACTTTCATTATTTCTTTTAAAGTATGATTTCCAACAATTACATAAATTCTTTTAAGATTTATATATTTCATTATATGGTTTGCAAATAGACAAATTCAATAGCAAAGATTTTTTCTTCTTTTCTGGCTATTGTAGTTGCCTTGACTTTTGCACATTATGTAATAAATAGTACTGGAGAATGAATATAGTTCCATTCAAAGTCTAAATTAAAAATAATCATATATACTATGATGATTAGGTGTATAGGGCAGTCATGTACATAATTTATCATTACATAGAGATAAAATTTTATTAAACCTTTCCTAATCTGCTGGCCTTCTTCAGGGTAGGATCAAAACTTGTAAAAGTCATCCTCTCAAAAGACTATATTCATTGTTAAATTGATAGATGTTTGTAAGTAGTCATTTCATAAGGAATCCAGCTAGTAAGAAAAGACTATTTTACAAAATGATTAATTTAGGAAACAAACATTAACTCCTAACAATATTTTAGTCATCAAAAATAGTCTTCATACATACAGGCTTCAGCCACAAAAATTAGACCAAATATTGATCTTGTACAAAATATTTTAGACCTACTCCAAATATGGTAAATATTTACTATGTTTTGCTATTTTATTTTTTATTTTTTCTTTGTTAATTTTTGTTATTCAAGTAATAATATACATGGTTTAATAAGGTATAAGCCTCTTATATCAACACATAGATCCTATCCAAGCTTGCATTAATGTTCATTTATTCTGGCTCATATCTATATGGATCAAAGTGATTGATGATATAGAACTGTGATGGTGAACCTATAGCACAAGTGCCCAAGTTGGCATGCATCTCTGCTGCCATACCAGCAGTTGCCCTAACTCATGGACTGCACATGCATGCACGCGTCACTTCTGTGAGTGCGCATATGTGTGACTCCTGCGGAAATGTGCATGCATGCGTAAAATCAAGAATGAGTCACATGCAACTGGGCATGCACTAAAAATGCAGTGTGCAAGTTGCACGCAACTGTGCATGCACAAAAAATGGTGTGCATGAGTCACACATGACTGCGCATGTGCACAAATACTGCGCATGAGTCAAGTGCAACTGTGCATGCACAGACTGCACTTTCGAAAAAGACGCTGGTGCATGGTGCACGTGTGATAATGCACATGCGCTCACATTTGGCACTCAGTGCTGAAAAGATTTGCCACTACTGATATAGAATATAGATATATATAATATATCTCCATGGTTAATGCTTTTGGTACCATGTGTAATATTACAAATGTAGTAGTAATTTGGAAATTCAATGGTACAATATTATTGAAGTCATCCAAAGTTTACATATAAATATATAAACAGTCTTTCTCCTTATTTCATTATCAGGTTAGCAAAACTACAAGATGGATTTTTCACATAGCGTGGGATGGAAACTGAAACTCTAAGAGAGGAGTCCTGTTCTATTTCAGATGAAATAATAGAAACCATAATGCTCAGATTGGTGTGGTAAAGGAAATTTATTAGTAATTGTGGCATAAAGGAAGCATCGGGATTTATCTTCTGATGTCTTCTATCTTCAAGGTCCTTCCTTTGCAGACAATGGAAGATTCAGCTTGATTAAAAATGGAGGGCTTTCTTTACCATAGCAACAATCCTCTGGTGCCTACAAGACTTGCATTATTAGACATTACGTTCATTGGAGTTCATTGTAATTACTACAATTTGCTGAATATATACACTGACTTCTTAAAAAAATCTATTGCTTTCAAATATGTTTTGTAAATAAGTGATGAAGGAAAAAGTCATATGGTAAACTTGCAAAAGAAGGGAAGAAACCATTTAGTGCAGTGACCTCGCTAAAGTGCATGCTTATGCACTTTCAGTCTATTGTTGTAATTATCCAAGCCAAAATGCCTTATGAGAGAAATAATCAGAATAGTTTCTCAAAGATTATGCTACAGCATATAACAAGGCATTTCATTATACTAAGTTACAAGTGCTGACATGTACAAAATTACCCTGATGTCCGCCTAAGTGCATTGAGCATTCCTTTCCTTTAATAATAATGAAAGACAGATATTTTGTGGACGCAAACTAAGCATTAACTAAAGTGGCCATGTGGTTGCTTGCTGTAATATGTCTGCTAGAGTTTGAACACATAGGCACAGATATATCTATACAGAAAGCAGGGCATAAAAGTGCCTTTGTTTTTCAATTCATGAAAATCTTATTCTTCCACTGCTAAGCCCCTTTGAACATATTTTTATGATTCTTCTGGGGGGTTTTTTCCTCCAAAGTAGCTAAGCAATAGAAGCTCAGATCCTGATTCCAGGGGGAATAGGCTGTCAAGGCAAGAAGTCAAGGATTAAAGTATTCTAGCAGAAACGCCAAATCCACACCAGAGAAAAGGTCTGTTTGCAAGGTCAGACAAGTAGTAGCTGATTGAACAGCTCTTTTTCCAGGCTTGGTTGTTTTTATAAATGAGAGGCATTTGAAATGAAATGGTATTGACCATAGTTCTCATGTGCACACTTCTCAAAGAAATGTGAATATATGCTATCTGTAATTCTCATTCACAGGAAGACAGTAGAATAAAATTTTGAATATTGATGTTAATCATCACTTTAGCAGTTATTTTCCTTAGCAGATTACTCTTTTGGTAACTGGTACAGGAATGAAATGGAGAACAAGATGTAACATAGAAGGTAGAAGGTGCTGCCCAGAGATCACATGAGGTCTGGAGCAGAAATATACAGGAAAACCTTGTGTTGTTCTCCAAAAGATGGATATTTATATGTTTATCATTTTAAAATGACTCTATTGGTATACATAGTCACAACAGTAACAAATACATCTGGAGAAAATATACATTACATTAAAATGAAAAACAAAAAAGAATATAAATACAATCTAAAATTGTGCCAGCAACAAACAGGATAGATAGGTATACAGTTGGGAAGAACTATATCAACTTATATCTAATTACATTACTTTTCCTTGAAATCCTCTGGATAACAGCATCAGCAATTGCAGGTCTATTTAAATATCATAGAACATCTCTGGGCATCATCTTTACAGATTTTATTAAAGTTCACTTACCGTACTTGAATGACTGGAAGTTGAGTCATGGCAACTGGACTTCTTTTCTCATTGGCTTGAAATGTTTTGCTGTTTATTCAAGTAGTTCTTCAGTCTGACCAACTTGGTTAGGGGTACCCCTCCAGGGTACCAGGGTACATCATCTAGGGAGGTTTTATTTCATTTCATTTTTATCCAGGTTAGATGAGAAATGAAACCTCCCTGGAGGACATATATTGCATTCCCTTAACCAAACTGCTTAAACTGAAGAAGCTTAAATAAGCAGTGAAAAATGTTGAACCAACAAGAAAAGAAATCCAGTTGCATGACTCAACGTCCAGACAACTTTAATTGCGTGATTGAAAATTTTCATTGACTTACCTGAATGTGTATCACAAACCAACTTTCCTTCACTATGTCACCCTTAGATGTGCTGGACTATAACTCCCATAATCCCCAATCAACACTGCCCATACTTACAATGGGTAAGTGTAATGGAAGCTATAATTCAGCATATCTCGATAATGTCAGAATGATACAGATTGATGATTTTTCCACATGCAGATTCATAATATTAATGAAAACACATGGTTTAAAATTGTGATTCTCTTTTGCTATGCATCGTTCAATGTAAAATAACTTCGGACAAAAAACATGGCACGGTGATATTAATTAGATAGTTTTCTAAACTATCCCATTGAAGCCTTTATTATTCAGTTAAGTTGAGAGGCAAACCTTGTAGAGATTAAACTAATTGGTTGGCAGGGATAGCCAACACTATTGTTGGCTAGTCATGTCAAAATTAGAGTGGATCACATCTCTTATTCTCTCTTTCTCCATTTCAATATTTGGAAGTAAAGCTGCAACACTCTCTGAAACTCTGCCAAATGAAGAAAAAAAAAACCTTGTCAGCTCCAAATCACCTTCAGATATTTCAAAGGTGATTCAAAGACATCTGACTGATTTGACACGTCAAATAAATTTAAAAGATTCAGTTCAAATTAAATTTAAAAAGGTAATTCAAAGCAATGATTCAATTACAACTATTTCAAATCAACTTATTCATTAAAAAGCTTCATACAGCTGTACTCTGTCACTGCAGAACTTGTTTTAAGATCAAGAACTGGAAGAAGAAAGATCAGAAAATCTGAAGTTTTGCATCCATAGTTAGATCCACTAGATACAGTACCATAGTTTTTCAAACTATCGGGAAAGTGTGCTGGTTGCTTTTTGTGTCCTTGTGTTAGGGATATCTGCAGAATGCTGTAGAAGTGTTACTACTCTTAGATACACAGCAGTAACAATCCTTTAATGCTGGAAAACGTAGATAAAAGGCATTGATTGAAGACATCTTCACACTCTAATTTCTATAGATTTTATCTTTCTTTGTCAGACTCTTTTTCTTGAGAAAATCATTATATTATTCTCTGGACACCAAAATCAATGTATCTATTCTTGATTAATGAAATGAGGAAAAATTAACTTTAATTGCATTGAAATTTGTTTTCTAAGGGGAAATGAGATTTCTGATTCTGTTCTGAAAACATGATATTCCTGTGGCAAGTCTTCTAAACTATTCCATTCATTCAATCTCAATACTTGCAGATAACAGCTCTCCAATCAACAAATGGGATTTATTAACTTGATTGAATAATAGCTGTTGATTTAAATAGCACAGGAATTTCCTATTATGCCTGCTCATGTTTCACTGTTGTTAGAACTCTGTTTCCAAGGGCAAAAATATCCTACTATTATAAACCAATATTCCAACTTCAATAAATACTGCCTTCTGATTAATGTAAACAGTGAACATTTAGAGAAGGCCATACAAGCAAAACTTCAATAAGAAATTATTTTTGTACAGAATGGTACATTCAAGCAGGCACATCTATGTCTATGAAGCTGTACTCAAATATATTTAATAATTTTACATATAACAATTTGTCTTGTTAAAAAAATGTCATACTCTCCACTTACATTTCAAATGTCATTTTCTCACTTTTCTCACTAATTTATATTTGTGCTTCCTGAACAACAGAGCTTGTTTAAGAGTTCTAGCAAAGAAACAGACCTTTAACTTCAGTTTATACAGGAAATGCAAAAAAACTGAGATGAAGCTTCTCATGCTTTAAAAGATTTCAAGATCAGGTTGCTATACCACTCTGGCACAGAAACTTTCTTTTGTTAGGCATGCCAATGTTAGGTGTGGTAAAGATTTAGTGAAACATTTTCTTTACTGCATATGATAAGAAATAAGCCTTTTTCTGGATAGAAGTCCTGTTCAGACCAACTTAGCCTCTCCATAGCATGTTTTCAATGTGATTATACCATAAGTACAACATTAGTGTGAATTGTCTTTTTTGTGAGCTAGCTAACATTACTGAAAGAAACCGGAGTCTGGTTGCAGACTCTTATGGGTAGCTCACTATGTGTAGTAATATATAAAAATGTAAACCAAGCCATGTTGGATTAGGGCAAATTCCCAATCAGCACAACATTCTATTCCCACAGGAAAAGCTTCCCATGGCTTGTTATAAGAACATGGGAGGTATAGTAGTGTCAATTTGTTCTCACAGAAACCACAGTGGAAAGCCCACAAGAAGCGCAATAGCAATTCTCTTTCATATCTCCCAGATGGCAGTTTAATGTTTCCACTATTGGAGGTAGCAGAGGTAATATATAACAATCATATTGTGCCATGTGAAGGAAGACAATAGCCTACATTAGCTTATATAAGGCCAACTAGCCTTATATATTAAATTTTATATGATTGAGAAATTATTTTAAAACACACACACACACACATACACACACACATATACCAAAGACAAGATTTGACAGCTGAAATAAAAGACAGTTCGTGCATGAAACACAACCCTGAATCCTTGCACAATTAAGCAATTCTTGCCCATGTTGCTTAGCAATTACAAATTGTGTGTGTTGGAGAAACATCAGACAATCTACTTTAAGGAATTAAAGTGAATCCTTTTTCTCAAAGTAAACTCTTGTCCTTAGGAGTTTAATCAGCTAAAGAAAGATACACTATCTCAATACACAGCTTAAGGCTACTTAGCAATGCTGTGCTTGCAAAGCACAGGAATGCTGACATTAACGTCCCCAGGGAATGATATTCATGCCCTCACTGAAGACTGTGGGTTCTGCAAGATGAAAGTAAGTGACAGCTGAAGCTACAAGAACAACAGGGAACAGAGGACAGAGTAGGTGGAAATCAGAAATGGGTTCACTGGGACAGATGCAACCTACCCATCAGCTCTCAAATACATTGTCTGGTATTCTTTCTTTCTAGGAAAAGTCCCTCGGGGACAGACACAAGGAGAAAAAGGCTAATGCACTACAGGCAGCCATATGGGTTTCTTTCTGCAGAAAAACAAGCCAAACATTCTTAAGGAAAACTGTATAGAGCAACTCAACTAAACATCCATTTGATATTGGCTGAAAAACCTATGCATAGATTTTGAAGGCCCATAAAGGGTATTGGGCACATGCATTATACAATGGTGCATATACCCACTTTCAAAAGAACCAAGGAAGGAGGAACTGGGTTGTTTTGATTATTTGCTGCTTTCCTGTGGTCCACTCAATTAAGTTCAGTGGCTAAAGAATTATTCTGAGCAAATAGATGTGAAGCAAGGAGCAGATCTCAGTATGAATCACTATTATTACACATTTTAAATATATTTCTAATATATATTCATTTATTGTAGAAATATTAAAACACCATTTGGAACAAGAACTTTTAGAACTTTGTTGATTTTAAATCATGTCAGTTTATGTGCTGATGTTACATTTTAAAAGTGAGTGGGGCCAAAAGAAACTTGGGAAAGGTAATTCAGGAATTTAAAAGGTAAAAATAGCTTCCTTCCTTCAGAATTTCCAAGGATTACTCATTGTCTCCCACAAAGTCCCCCAATTTCCTGAAAAAATGGCTAATCTTTTTGGTCCAACCCTCTTCACAAGGCACTGAGGGGCGCAACAAGGATGTTAGTGAATAAGATGTTACCTCATGGCTGTACTTTTTATATACCTGATTTGTTGTTGTTGTTTTGCTGCAGTCATGCTCCTTTCCAGGCAGAACTGCAACTTTCCAATCAGGCTATGCTGTTCCTAAAATTATGAGACAGAAATCACTGAAGTGTGATTATATTAACTTAACAAAAAACAAAAAGAGTGATGAGATAACAGAAGAAAATTGGTCCTAGAAGATACTAATACCTGGATTCCCCTTCAAATAATCTATGATTAGGCAAATTAATTGCTTGTTTATGGAATACATAAGGCTGAGTCATGTTACTAACCTAGCCTAAAGATTGTCAGTTTGACAACAAGTGGAAATATATAGGCATCAGTCCAATAGATCTTAAATCTGTATGTCATTTATACACATGCAGAATTGTCCTGGTATTGAAGAATAAGCTGGAACAGGAATTTTAACAGCCTGGTAAAAGTTAATCAGTCTTATTGCTAGTCCCTAATGAGAAGTGCAATGATGATAACTGGCATAGAGATCACAAGTGTTCCTTGATTTGTAGAAATACAAGGAATATGAAAGCTCTCCTTGATACAAGCTACCTCTCTTACACTTGGGACTATTTTTAACTTGCTCCATGAATAAGCAAATTAATTTGAATAGTGTTATAATAATAATAGTGTCATTAAAAATAAAAATCTTGAATTTATTCCTGTGTGTATGTTTGTGTGTGTTTATAGTAGGGTGACCAAACGTCCTCTTTTCCCCGGACATGTCCTCTTTTTCCGTCCAGTCCGGGGCGTCCGGGC
>JANHFJ010002827.1:37761-49014 GCA_032468195.1 Cerberus rynchops
CTTCTTGCACTGGCATGAAGCAGAAGGCACCAGCCTGAAGATGGCGAGTGGGATCTTGCCGAAACGTTGCGAAGATAATCTCAAACTTACACAGGAAAAGACCCAAACAGACCTAGACCTGCATAACTACATGGCAGTTGCAGAACAGAAAACTGAACCATATTGGAAACAGATTGAGAGACAGAAAGAAAAGCGAAAAGCAATGATGTAGAGGTAGAGACATCCCTCTTAACATTATACTGACAGATAAAGTAAGTACTCCTTGTTATATTTTTATCACACTGTAATAAAGCCCTTAAATATAGCATTTTTAAAAATTACCTGAAAAAGACCATGGAAAAGTAGAGAAGGATGAGTACTTATGGATATCTGTCTTTCATTTCTTTATAAACTGTCATTAAAAGCACCTTACAGAGTAACTAATTCTATCAATGTATCTGTGCTCATTAAGTTTTAACCAAAACATGAGGAGAGATTGCTTCCACTTTGAATGATAGCCTTTCTGGCATGGAGCCTGGATAGAAAACACAATAGGTTTGTCATATCCCAATTTGTTTGACATTATTAGGCAATCACACAGTATAATAGGAGAAAACAAGTGATGACTGATGCAAGATTGCAAATTCACACTTTCAAATTAATGAACTTTGATGTATAATGCCCAGCAGTTTCTTACTGCTATAAGTAGGAAATGGAAAATAACTGCTATAAGTAGGAAATGGAAAATAACTTACATAAAGTTAACCTTCCAAATCTAGTACCATTCTCAAAATTCAACTATGCTGTCTGAAAATTCAACGCATTGCAGAAGATACCAGGTTGAAGAAGCCTGAAGTAATCAGTTATTCATATTGTATTTATCTTGTGTGTGATTAAATTTAAAAAGAACAACATTGGAGTCAATTTATACAATACTCCTGCAGGTTCGATTTTTGCTAATCTAGCCAATACAGTTATGGATATCTATGTTATGAAGAAACACCTGCATTCACATTTCTCTGCAGACAAGATAAAGCATCCAATCCCCAGAGATTTAAATCATTTGAAACAGTTTTAAAAGGCTTCTTAATACTCAAAGGAGTTTATATTTTGTTGATGAAACAGGTCCTCAGTCTTTTAAACAATAAAATAAAGAGCAATACTTCCAACAATAATAGAATGTATTCATTAACATAAAAGACAAATTAAAAAGCAGCATAGCACTATAATTTTGAAAAACAACTAATGAGTTTCACATATCAAAACATTTCAGGACAAATGTTTTCTTCTTGATGCACTGTAAGTAGTTTAGACTGTAGCAACAGCTTAATACATTTAATTGATACTAAAAGTTAAGCCTTAAACTAGAGTTACTCTCTCATCTTCCATTTGTTTGCATTTCCAAATATTATTCTATATTTATAGGCTATGCTGTATCATTACAGATAGTCCTTTAATAATGGCCATAATTGAGCCCTGATTGTATCATAAATCATGCTGGTCATTAAGTGATTCACCTTATGACCACATCTGATTTTATGACTTTTTTCACAGCAGTCATTTAAGTAAATGCAGTGGTCATAAAGTAAATTCTGCAGTCATTAAGCAAACACCACAGTTGTTTGCTTCACAATGTGCTCATAATGGGCATTTTTTTGCTGGAAACCAGAATTAAAGCCTGGTTTCCAGCAAAACAGTCATAAATTGTGGTCATGCGAATACGGGATGTTGCAAATTGCCATAAATATGCGCTAATTGCCAAGCAGCCAAAATGTAATCTTGTGAGAGTAGGGGCTGCCAGCCACCATAACTTCAAATTCAGTTGAAGACTATCTATAATGCTAAGAAAGGTTAGGCTGGCCATTAATTGCACTTAAAGCAGTGCTTCCCAAACGTTTTCCTTCATTTATCCAAAACCACTTTTTGGATAAGTCCTTTTTACCTAATATAGGTAAAATATCTTAAGTTAATTTAAATGTCCCAGTTGTGATTGGATAATGACACACACTCATTACTCAAAGAAAAAACGTTTACCAGTTTTAGATAATTTACCCCAGTCTTCAAGAATATGTATTACTGTAAATCAGTTTTTCTTAAGAATGAAGTTAAATTCTTGAAGGCAGTGTTTCCTAGAGCAGGATAAATTATGTAAAATTAGGTGTTCTCCATGCTGGCTGAGGAATCTTGGGAGTTGAAGTGCACATGTCTTAAAATTGTCAAAGTTAAGAAACATTGCTGAAGAGTAAAGCAATTCTTTCTAACTTGGTCCCCATGTACATGAAATTAAAGTTACATACAACAAATGAACTACCTACTAAGCTAATTGTGGGGTGTCAAAAGTAACATACCTAATGTTCTACTTTCTTGACCATGATGCCTATATCAAAGAAACATGCTTTTTTTGCTTCTTGGAGATTGGGGGAAAAAAAAATTCATTTAAAATAGAATCTCCCCTCTTTATCTTCCCCATCAGTCATACTGGAAGCATGAAGACTGATTTTGACTGATTAATTATGTGCCATCAAGTAATGTGAATTCTTAACCATAGAGACATTTTATCCCTGATGATCTCTCCTAACCAGTAATTTGGTCTTCGAATCGTGCACCCATCACTACTGTGTAACTAAATCCATTTGCTTGGCTGCTGGCTGTCCTTCTCTTTCTCATTCCTAGTATTAATGCCTTCTCCAGAGAGCTAGATTTTGGCATAATATGTCCAATGTACAATAATTTGAGTCCAGTCATTTGTATGTTGTGAGAATTCTGGATTGATTTTCTTCAATGTTCTATTCATTTGTTTTCTTGTCTGCCTATGGTATTCTCAGTTTTCTTCAACACGACATTTCAAAGGCATCAATACTCTTTCTGTTCTGCTTCTTCAAAGTCCAGGGAGCATTAAAGCATTCCCCAATTGCAAGTCTAAGAAAACATTATCTGAACAAGCTCTCTATCTCTGAAAGACATGCAATGCAAATACTATGTCACATAATTTACTCTCAGATTTGCCCAAATAATAAATAAGCACAGATCTATATGTATAACACCTCTGAACTCTGAAGTGCTAGATTTCAAAGAAATACAGACTAAATAAGAATCTGATATTACATCAGAGCTTTCAGCAAATTTGAAGAAACAATTTCGGGATTGTGGAATAAACAAGTACTCCATTTACCTGCTAGCTATTTCTGCAATTTTCTTAAATTAAGGGTTAGGAGGAATTTATTTAATTTACGTCCCTGCTTTGCCACCCAAGAATGGCACTACAGGAAGTTTGTGTTCTTTCCTTATGGTGAACTAAGTTGTAAAATTAAGAAGAGATATTGCCTCGAACAGAAATTACTTCCAGCAGATTTTTCAGACACAGTACTGAAACTAGCCAAGAACTCAAAACCCAAGATATTCAAACATGCATTCATCTTTAATGCTAATTTGCAAGCATAGTATCTTGCTCAAGATTATGTCATTATTTGTTGCCATCCAAAGAAACATCAATAAAAACAGGATAGTTCTGAAGCTTATGCTTGATGATTTTTGTAATCTTTTTCAGGTACTAGTTTTAACAAAATGAGGAATTATATAATGATTATAATTAAAATCAACACTTGCCCCTCCCTTTTTTTGTTTAAAAATCTAAATCTTCAGAAA
Organism: Cerberus rynchops; assembly: GCA_032468195.1. Classification (NCBI taxonomy): domain Eukaryota; kingdom Metazoa; phylum Chordata; class Lepidosauria; order Squamata; family Homalopsidae; genus Cerberus; species Cerberus rynchops. The sequence continues at coordinate 41,386 of JANHFJ010002827.1, forward strand.
TATTCTGAAAGACTAAAAAGAAAAAACTCTGACTTCTAATAATAGAATTCCAAAGTTTCAGTACCAGATTGTCATTCAGACTGTTATCTGTTTACACAGATATGCCATGTTATGCTTAATTGCCTTAATATTTGATTTTTAAATTAATATAAATTAATTTGATTATCTTGATGTATGACTATCTTCACACTGCACTAGGATAAAAGCATATGCCATTTTCCTCTCAAAACGTCCTCAATATTCATAATTTGCCATAATGACACACAATACAAGTTAATTTGGATGGATATTTGGCTCATCATCCAATTAAAGTTTATTCATTTTAAATCCCTTTGGGACTTCATCCCAAGAAAAGATATTAGACTTTTTTTTCCTCCTTATATAGAAACCATACAATGTGTGTAACTTTGATTGTATACCAGCTACTATTCTCAATAGCATTCTCATTTCAATATAGATCACCCTGTCCTTAAATGCCTGGGTGGACTGGACATTAACATTTGAACTATTGTAAGTCCATGTATTTGCCATATGCTAAATAAATCTCATTAGCAATTTCAGTTTCTACTTTTACTAAGTTCCTCACACAGAGAGCCAAACTATAATTCAGTAAATCTTTCTCCTATGAAGATTTTCCTGAAATTAATTGATGAAGAGATCTGCCATTTTATTTTACATCGGAAGCAAGAGGTTAAATCAGCTAGTATTTCTTCAACATAAAACGGATGCCAAAATGGCATGTTGTTATGTATTTTATGTACTGAATAAAGTTTGCCAAACATATCTGAAATAGACCCAGCTGGAGAAAGGCTGATCTAAGCAAATCATTCTGAGGCTCAAAAAGTATGTTGACTACATCCAAACATTATGTCTTTGCTTCTAAAATGTTCTCTTTATTTGTGCCATAAAATGATACAACCAATACTTAGTATGCATCCCTGCTCAGATAATACATAAATTAAGCAAAAGATTGACAACGATTTATGTTGTTTCTGTTGGGTTGTTTAAAAGACTAGTTCAGATCAGTTCATCTTGGATCAAATACACAGATAGCATAAGCAAAATATTTAAACACTGGTTTAAACTTGATATACACATTTGGCACTGATATGGAACTGGCTTCTATCACTAGATTTTTAGTGTTGTTAATTTTTTTGTCATGATATTCATAATCTCATTCTGTGATCCACGTTTGAAAAAAATGAGTCTTTAACTAAGTTTTATTTTCTAAGCCAAAATAATGTATATATTCAAAACTATTAGAGATATACTCTGCACTACAAAATCCCTACAAAATTAATAATTTTAAGTTGATGGAAAGAAATATAAAATATGTAGAGAACAGTAACTAAATAAATTAACATTTCATTTTTACCAGACCCACCACCTCAACAGGGATGTTGCATCCTGCAGTAGAACAAGCCATACAAAATTGTCCCAAGCATTATGGAGCAGATCAAAAGAAGACATCATTCTGAAAAAAAAACCCCTCAAATAATTCAAACAGCAATCTCTTATCTGTTATGACAAAAGAGATTATTCTTACTGTTTTTACTTTCTTGAGCAACTGAAGGGAATTTGACATTCCCTGTAAATGTTAGTGTCCCTCTAGTTAACATTGTTCACTGCAAATTTCAGGATCTATAGATTTCCTCTCAAAAATTTTCAAACATGCCAGATTCCTTAATTGTTTTTTAAAATCCAGTGATTCCAGTATAAAATATGTCTTAACAAAATTTTATTCAAGTTTTCCTGAGACCATTTTCCTGAGATCCATTAAGTCAACCACGAGTGCTAATGTCTCCTTCCTATGGAAAAGCCACCTGACAAACGCAACAAACATTGGTTATAAGAGAAAACTGGCTATTCTTCTGTCATCTTGTTATCCGTTTCCTGGCTTTGAGAAAGCATGTTTTTTTTCATAGACAATGTCATAGCTATAATAGAAATTTATTCATTTACCAACAATGCAAAATTGAATTAATAAATCAGTAATCTTTATCACAGCGTATATCCAGAGCTGATCTTCAAATCTTACTTCCTAATGTGACATTTTCAACTTCTTACACCAGATCAGGAGTGGAGTTTTTGGTTTATTTTTTGTGCCTTCCAGTTAGGCTTCCACTTAGGGTACGGTAACTGCCTCGACTAATTCCTGCAGTTTTCTTGGCAAGATTTGGTTTTGCCATTGGCTTCTTTTTATGGCTAAGACAGAATGACTGGCCCAAGGTCACCCAGCTGGCTCTGTACCTAAACCAGGACTAGAACTCACATTCTTCTGGTTTCTATCCTGATGCTTTAACCACTATGCCAAACTGGCTCTCAGGTCAGTTGTAAAATGGTCATTAGAATGAAACTGTATTTATAGAGGGAGGAAATGTCAATTCACTTTCTTAAAAAAAAAAAAGTAATAATTAAGCCTCCAGGGGAAACCTTTACAAACACACAATATCTTAGACACTCAATTCCAAATCTTATGGAGCAATTTCAGTATTTTTATAGTGTAACAAGCCTTAATATATGTCAGTTTCCATGATAATAGTTGGATTAAATTATTATAACATATAATGTTGGCCTGATCTAGGTTACAGTTTGAATTGCCATATATTTGACATGCAGTTGTAAAATTAAACATTTACAATTTGATGCATAAATAAATAAAGCTTGAAGTTTAAATGTTGTGATGCATCTGTCATTGTGCAGGATAGTCAGCTGTCTCTGATTATCATGTGAAAAAGTCACTCATCTTTTTCTCATTAAGGTAAAAGCCAAATATGCAATAACATATCAATGTTGTATGCATTAAGAAAAAGCAACAGTAATCAAGATGATTCTGATGAGAACAGATTTCGAGATTCCCAGGAACCTTTTGAGAAGTAATTTTTCACAATGAAAGTCTACACCAGCAATCTGAACATATTTATCACTGTATAGAAGTCCAGGAATAAATGTGCATTTACAAATATTCTTGTGTTTCCTATTTATCCCTCCTGATCTACTCAAAAAGCCTGAGCAAACAAGTAGATGAAAATCATATCTTGAAATATTCTTGCAGGCTGGATTACATGGTAGAAAATAACAATATGCTCACCTGAAAAGAATTATTATTTCCCATCTTCCTACTCCACCCTCAAGAAAGTGTAACTAGAAGGCTAAGTTAAGAACTAGATACATAGTTATGAGGGCATCAATAAGTTACACAAGGGGAAACACTTCCTGGACCACCCGAAGTTTATAGATTCAGGTCCTGCTTTACAATAGCATGTATATCTATCTATAAAATTCACAAGAGGCTACATTTCATGGTAAACAGGTAATAGGGAAACAAAAATATTTTTATTACTGACACAGTTCAAAGATACCAGAAATTTTACTGATTTATTTGCAAGTAAAATGTAACAATTCAGTATTTTCAAAAAATGATGGGAAAGTGTCAAAAAGGAAGAGGAAAAGGTCATTCTGAGGTTACTCAAAGTGTTACAATGTTACAAATCCTCTATTACAAAGGAAAGGACATGGGAGGAAAACTGCTTTTTTTCAAGGCGAATGAATTCTGTGGGGCTTCAGCTACAGTATTTTCCAGATAATAAATAAAACAACCATCATAATTAAGACCAATCCTATGAGTAGGCAGCTCTGGACAGCTTCCGATTCTTATGAGTTACGAGAAAAGCTGAGATATGTTGATTTAGATGTACTTGTAGAGCATAAAAGCACTGCAACCTGGGCATCAGCCTTGACAAGCTCATCCGGCTTAAAATGCTGAAAGCCCTTAATATATGGGATGAGTTCCATAAGTGAACAGAATTAAGAAAGCTGTAATGAAATCCAAATATCAAGGTTTGCAATCTCTTAATCTGAAGCAGAAGAGGATGTAGGCACAGATTACGGAAGATGCTCTGCTTTAAGGATACGCTAAATCATTCTTAAGCATACTTTTGTTTGAAATGATTATTCAGGCTTGAGCCATGAAGAACTTGGGTTGCCCACAGAGTCCTTTCCATTTAAGAAAGAGTAAAAAGTGTTTGTATTATAACGGTGCTGCACAGGCAGATTACTTCTATGTTAGACAGAGATCCCGAGATCTCTGAAGATCAGACAACATGCTAGTTCATTTTCTCACTGCACAGAAGGCTGAGAGACAAATATCTTGCATTCGTCTAGTGTCCAACTGCTTAATTACTACGGTGCCTGGGTAATACTAAAGATGGATAAGAACAAAGTTTCCCTCTTAACTAGTATTTCACTCAATGTACTATGATTTGTTTAATCATAATTAGTTCAACAATCTACAGTAACCCAGTTTATGTATAATGGCTATTTGTGATTCCCAAATCTTAATAGCTGGCTTCATAAAATAAGCAAAGCTTAAACTATCAAATACAACACTGTGGTTTAAAGTGATGTAGGAACTCAACTACTGACCAAACTATACTAGGAAAGCAGATGACTGAGTTGTTTAGTCATCTTTGCACTAGTTGCCATTATGGTTATGAAAAGGGGGGACCTAGTGATTTTCAGTATAGTCCTCATTGTCCTGTCCTATTTTAAGATTCTCAAATAATGAAAAGATGATATATGGTGCTATTTCCAAATTCTACCCTTGTCTAGGGCACGCAGATTACTATACTAATCTTATCTGCTCAAAAAGATTAATCTCCATTTTGTGACACTGTAGAATAAAACCATTGTATGACACCCAGAGTCACTTGCTTGTGAGATGTGTGGCTACACAGATTAGATACATAAATAATAAAATAAAGTGAAAAGATTTTGAGGATGCTGAACTGAAAAGGCTAGAATTATTTATCTTGATGCATAACTTTAGATCATCCACTAGAAAAAATATCATTATGTTCAATGGTAGTCCCACAATTGTTACAAAGGTGATCTTGGGATGAAGGTGAGAAGTGAAAAGTGTTTGTGTGTGTTCCGTAAGAAATATGTTTCTTCAGCTTGCAAAAGACAACTTTCAAAGAGCTGTATAGATTTCCCAACCAACATTTCTTAGTGTTGCCTCTTAATCATATGCTCCATCTACCTAGTACACTAGTATTTTGTTGGCAGAGAAATTTGTGCCAAAACTTCTTCTGAAAAGGTTTAGATACTCTGTTTTGTTTCAAAGTAATTTAGTACTGTCTCCAAATCATGTAGGCAATATATCTAAGCCACCAACACTTCGAAACAGAACAGAGAATCTAAACTGGATTTATAATTACAAGTTCCAGGTTTGTGGAATGTACCCACACAGCTTTTAAGCCAAGCCACTAGTAAGCCTACAAATATCTTGAGACATAAACTATAAATAAAAACCAAACATAAGAAACTGATTTCAACCAAATTTCTAATAAACACAAGCATTCCACGTGTGATTCTGTAGCTGAATAGGAAGCTATACATGAAAGAGATGGCTTTTCAATTTAACTTAATAATTAGTCCAAATCAACTAGATGAAATAAACACTTTGTTATTTTATAAATTAATCTAATAGCTGGATCCAACAGATTGATTTATTTGCCTGAACACAGAATTTATAGTTCAGCATACACTATATAGTAATCCTAAATTATTTACTGCAAATGGTTGAATTGAATAGGATTACTGCATATCAAGTGTGCTGCAGCCTTAACATCTAAAACTACTCATTCATTCCATTTCCTGTTTCTCTAACTTCAGACACAAATTACTGTCATCCACAATTAATGGCCTATTAGCTAAAATAATTGCCATTATCATACAAATTAATGGAGCTAGAAAAAACATATTTCAATCTCTAATATATGTCTTTTTGAAAAAAGAATAAATGTTCAATTAAACAAAATAATTGTTAAAATATATATTCCATGTAAGACTATTTTCTCAGTTGTAATCATTGAAAAATTATGTTCTATTTGAATCAATGGGGGATATTGTCCTACAAATATAGTTACAGGCTTCTTCCATGCCTGTTTTATCAGAAATTGCCTAGATCTACTTACACTGAAACAGAAATCAACAAATAACTGAATTTGTATGCAGATTTGGGTTGCAATCCTCTACTTATCTGGGCTAATGCACAGTTAATGGATTTATCTCTGCAAAAATACATAGGTGAATCTATTGTCAATGCCTGCTTATGGATACAGTGCCAACAGTCCCAATCTAAGACCCGCTTACCTGAGAGCATGTATATTTAACTTAATATTTTACTTTTCAACAGAGGAAACTAATATGAATTCTGAAGGTGAATTAAGGTTCCATCGAATTCCATATACATCAGATAAGATCATTTGGGAAAGTCTCAAGAAAATAAGAACTAAGGCTACATAAGAAGCTATTCCCTCAGTATATATCTCCACAATCTTTTGGGAGGGAAAGATAGTAGATCCCAATCTTTAGCAGAAAGCAAAAGGTACTCTAGTTGTACAAGAAAACCAATTCCAAATTATACTGAGGTGTCACGGTTACACCAAAGAAACGGAAGAGCTATTTCTAGAAAGAAAGAAAAAAGTCCAGCGATACTATTCGTACCAGGCAAGTCAAACTTCACCTACCAGTGACTAGACAGATGGGAAGGAGCAATCTGAAGATTAGTCCACACACCACTTCCGTGGCCATCGCTAGGAGATCGGGCCAAGAGGAGCCTTAGAGAAACAAAGGACGGCCGTCCGCTTGCAATGTCAATAGGCACCGGCAACTTTCTTGGGTCCGCTCTCCTTCAGGAGCAAAGAAGCGTGTTTCTCGGGCTTCGGGCTTAAAGAATCTCTCAATAAAGAGAGAGTGAAAAAAAAAAACCCACAACAACTGCCGAAGTCAAGGAGTCAATCGAAGTTTCAATCAATCAAGGCGCTCCGTTCGTGCCGCAAAGCGAGTCTTTCTTTTTTTTTGAAAAAATAAGTTTTCTCACTTGACAACCATTTTGCCCTGCCCGGCATTGGGAGCGGGGGCAGGATGCCGACGGCTGCCTCTGGCTATTCAAGCCGTCTGAAGGGGCGCATGATCATAGCCGGCCGCGTCGACCCGGGATGGATCCTGAGAGATTCCTGGCCGTGACAAGAGCCGCCTAGTCGGGGGGAAAGAGAACGCGGGACGGCAGCCGCGCGCTCCAGGCGAGGAGCCACCCAAGTCTTCCCAAGGACTAGGGAGGAGGCATCGCGGGAGGCATGCGAAGGTGCCCGAGCGGCGAGCGCACCCTACGCCACCGGGGCCAGAAGAGCGGCGCGCGGAGAGTTCGCCTTCCTCGCTGCGAAGCTCCCGCCCGACGCCGCGGCTACTTTTCTCCACCTCAATGAAATTGAGCTTGGCCCCGCCTCGGCTCGGCTCGGGTGGGCGGCCCGCCGAACGGGCTGTCTGGCTTATCCTGACCAATAGCAAGATAAGGAGGAAAAAGTCTGGGATTTCTCCTGCTCCGGAGTTGGAGGCAAGCGGAGTTCACCTCCCGGCCGAGCCAGTTCCGTCTCCGCGCTGTTGAGGGACTTAACTCGAGGTTCGGGCTAGAACCAAAGGCTGGTTTTTTTTTTAATATATATATATATGCTATATATATATTCTGGCGGGAACCAGCTGCAGGTCACGTGCTGCTGTTACTTCAGCGAGGTTCTCTTGTCAACCCTTGCACCTTCTTCTTTCTCCCATTGGGATCGTCTCGCG